>ONZH01004018.1:0-14481 GCA_900303285.1 Rhinella marina
GTGATGTCTACGCTGGAGATCACAGTCTGAAATCAGGCCAGACTACCGTGTGCTCCCGTGCCTCTGATCATTTCACTGCCCCCCATATGCCGGCATTGTCCCTCAGATTTCCCCCAATTGCCCCAGATGCCCCCCTGCAGCATTTGGTTGTGTTGGCAGCGGCTCAGAAATGGAGCCGCTGCCATCAGAAGAGAGTGTCAGCTGTAACTTACAGCAAACACTCTGCTGCTATGGCCAAAATTGGTGCTGGCACCGATCTCGGCCGTTTAACCCCATAGATACCATGGTCAGAAACCACCAGCTGCATCAATGGGGATCGGACCAATGGTTGCCCCCTGAGGGTCTGATCAGCCTTAGTGTAAATATAGCACTGACAATACAGAGCATTTCAATAGATGACTATTGCAATACACTGTATAGCTATCAGGCCCACTTGATCTTCAAGATCCAAATGGGTCTGAATAAGAAAAAGTGTAAAAAAAGTAACAAATAAATAAATATTTAAATTAAAATAAAAATTGTCTTTTCTCATATCCGTTCATTTATGTCATTAACCCTTTCAGTACCGGAGGTTTTTTCGGTCATGCATTTTCGTTTTGCGCTCCCTGCCTTCCAACAGCCATAACTCTTTTATTTTTCTGTTCACATAGCTGTATGAGGGCTTGTTTTTTGCGGGACAAGTTGTACTTTCCAACGCCACCATTTAATATTGCATATGGTGTAGTGGGAAGCGGGAAAAAAATTCCAAATCAGGTGAAATTGCAAAAAAACCGCTATTCCGCTACAGTTCTACGGGTTTCTTATTTACAGCGTTCGATGTGCATTAAAACTGACCCGTTATTTTCATTCTACTGGTCAGTACGAATCCGGCAATACCTAATATGTATAGTTTTTCCTGCGTTTTGATAGTGAAAAAAAATTAGAAAGTTGCCCTTTTTTTTTTTTTTTTTTTCCTTGTCATATCTTGACCCCTATAACTTTTTGGTATTTATGTGTACAGAGCTGTATGGGGGCTCATTTTTTGCGGGACAATCTGAAGATTTTATTAATACCATTCTGGGGTATGTATGACTTTTTGATCACTTTTTATTTAATTTTTTTTAGAAAGAAAAAGCGACAAAAAACGGCAAATCGCCATTTGGACGCTTTTTTCCGCCACACAATTCGCCGTATTGGATTTTTTTTTTTATATTTTAAAAGTACGGGCGTTTTCGGTCACGGTGATACCCATGATGTCTATATTTAGTGTTATTTAGGTATTTATTTTTTACTTATACGGAAAGGGGGGTGATTTGAACTTTTATATCTTTTTTATTTTTTATATATTTTTTAACATTTTTTTTTTATTTTTTTTTTACTATTTGAATGCTCAAATATGAGCTTATATATTGTGGCTTTTTAATTTTCTTTATGAGCAATTATGGATTTACTAGAGGCAGTTAAATCCATCAATTGCTCATTTCTTATCCTGGCCTGCCATCTAGTGGCCAGAATAAGAATTGCACTTTGAAAACTGTAATCCTCACCAGCGAGGATTACAGTTTTCATATGGTGTACAGACACCCCGATTGGCCACACGGGGTGTCTGTACACCACCCGGAAGCGAACGCTTCCGGGTTTAGACGCAACTAGATGCCGTGATCACGTGTGATCACGGCATCTAGTCACCCCGGAAGACGCCGCCGATACAGTAGGTAGCGGCAAGTCTCTGCTGTTAGAAACAGCAGAGACTTGCCGGCCATGACGCCCGCCGCACCCGCGAGCGGGCGCCATGTGCCCGCATCGTACCAGCGCCGTACATGTACGGCGCCGGTACTGTAAGGGTTAAACAATGAAAAAAATAAAAAAAACTACATATAATTGGTATTGTCACATCCATAACGAACTGATCTATAAAAGTATCATATTACTAATCCCGCACAGTTTTACGAATGCCGTAAAAAAATATGTGTTAAAAATATAATTTATTTTTAACACAAAAGTGATTTTATGCTGAAAAAGTAGTAAAACATAAGAAACTACATAAATTTGGTATCGCCATAACCTTATCAACCCACAGAATAAAATAATCATATAATATTTACCACAAGAGGAACCCATAAAAAATAAAAATAAAAAACATTGACATAATTGCCATTTTTGCCCACTTTATCTCTACAAAAAATGGTATAAAAAGTGATCAAAAAGACATATGTACCCCAAAATGATATCAATAAAAACTAAAGCCCATCCCGCAAAAAAACAAGTACCCGCACAGCTACATTGGTGAAAAAATATGAATGTTATGGGCCCTAAACTAATTTCAGCAAATTATATGTTAGAAAATCCTGGTGCTGCTCCTTCCCTTCTGAATGCTGCTGTGTCCCCAAACAGCGGTTTATGAACACGTATGAGGTGTTGCCGTATTCAGGAAAAAAATGCATAACAAATTGTGGGGTGCATTTTCTCCTGTTACCCCCTGTGAAAATGAAAAAATGGGGGTAAAAACTTTATATTGGAAATAAAAGTTAGTTTTTCATTTTCACAGCCATGTGTTTCTAAATTCTATGAAACGCTTGTTGGGTCAAAGCATTCACTTCCACTTCACCACTAAATTTATTCCTTGAGAGGGTAATTTCCAAAATAGGGTCACTTTTTGGGGTTTTCTTTCTAGGGGTACCTCAGGGTCTCTTCAAATGTGACATGACACCTGAAAACCATTCCAGCAAAATCTGCCCTTTGTTAACAATATGGCGCTCCTTTCTCTCTGCCCCCTGCCGTGTGCCCATACAGCAGTTTACTACAACATATAGGGTGTTTCTGTAAACTGCAGGGTAATAAATATACAGGAAAATTGGATTTAAATGGATAATCTGCACAAAAAAATTAAATTGTAAAAAATTCTCCTCCATTTACCTTTAATTCTTTTGGAATAAGGGTTAATAAAGTTTGTCAAATCAGTGTTGAATAACTTGAGGGGTGTTGTTTCTAAAATGTGCTAATTTTTGGGTGGTTTCTACTATGTAAGACCCACAAAGTGACTCCATAACTGAACTGATCCTTAAAAAAGTGGGTTTTGGAAATGTTCTTAGCTTAGTGAGCTTAGTTTGTACAGGTACATTGCACAGTAATGGGGAAGGAGTGGATTCACTTTTACCTGTTTAGAGGTAGAAGATGTAAAGTAAAATATACAGTATTACAAACTCTAGGATAGAAGAATTGTTGTTTGTCAGACAAATTACGCATTGGAAATGAACATTGATGCCCAAAATGTGACAGTTTATGGGTATTGAGTGTGAAGCATGTGTTCACCTTAGAATGTCCTTGAGTTGCCCAGCCAGAGCTCTGACTTGAACCCATTTGAACATCACTGGAAAGACCTGAAAATGTCTTCCGACATTCCCCATCCAACCAAACAGTGCCGGAGAGGATCTGCAGAGAAGAATGGCAGAAAATCCTCAAATCCAGATGTGCAAACCTTATGTCATCATACCTAGTATAGAGCAAATCGAGCTTCAGATCATAGATCCGAAGTCAATTCAGTCAAACACTTCGATTTTAATGCTGCAGCCATACAGCATTAAAATATATTGGCTCCATGGAGCCAAACTTCGTTTCACCCGAAGTCATGCAAGACTTCAGTGAATGAATTCGGTATTTACTTCTGCATCTTTAAAAAACATTTAACATTAGGAATCGGAAGTCTGGTACCTCGATACCACACCTGACTTAGGATTGCTAATTTTAAATATTTTTTAGTATTTTTAAAGATGCAGAAATGAATCACAAATTAATTCACCTAGAGTCTTGCACGACTTTGGGTGGAATACATTTTGCCTACACGGTGGCAATACATTTTAATGCTGTACAGGGACAGGTCTCAGACAGCATTAAAACCAAAGTGTTTTAATGAATCTACTTCGGATCTATGATCCAAAGCTCGATTCACTGAAGCCTAATCATACCCAACAAGACTGGAGGCTGTAATCAGATGCTTCAAGTACTGAGTAAATTGTCTGAATACCTATGTCAATGCAATATTCTAGTTTTTTCTTTTTAATAAATTAGGAAAGATTTTGAACATTCTGTTTTCACTTTGTTATTAATGAGTATTGAGTGCAGATTCATGGGGAAAAACTTGACATTTTTATTATTTCAGCATATGAAATATCAGATGAATGTTAGTATGAACGCTCATTCAAAATAATCAGCTGAAACGGGTGAAACCATTGTTCATGGAAACACCTCAATCATCGTTTCTCGGCAGTAGATTGTGTTGTCTAAACAGCGATCTGCTGCCCAGAAACAATGATTATGTATGGAGATCATTAGACTCTGTAAACTCTTGAATTCTGAGCCATAGCAAATAGTTGTACTTAGAAATGTAAAGGTGGGGTGTTTAATATATATGTAACTTGTACCCCTCCCCCTCAATTTAACTAACTATGTTTACCATTAGCAAATTGGACCATTGTGCAAGCCAGAGGTTATTAATGAGTTTTGAGTCTAGATTCATGGGGAGAAACTTGACATTTTTATTATTTCAGCATAAGGCCTCATATAACAAAATGTGAAAAAAAAATTAAAGCGTCTGAAAACTTTCCCAATGCCCTGTGTGTGGTGTCTGCATGTATACTGTATGTAGTGACTGCATGTATGTGTACTGGTTTGTATATACAGTAGTTAGAGCAGTTTGCAGGGCAATTAGGGCTTGAGAGGTGCTGTATTCTAGCATCTGAGGATGGCACTCAGAGAAAAATCTTCTACTCTGGGTCAACCTTTCTTGCTGCCCAGTATTTGCCGCCACATGTAAGCCCTTTTACACTGCCTGATTATCGGAGACGAATGTTAGTATGAACGCTCATTCAAAATAATTAGCTGAAACGGGTGAAACCATTGTTCATGGAAACACCTCAATCATCGTTTCTAGGCAGCAGACCGTGGTGTCTAAGCAGCGATCTGCTGACCAGAAACAATAATTCTGTATGGGGATCAGTAATGGCAGTAGCCATCGCTCATCCTCATATAGTGGAGGGACTTGCTGCATGTAAATGCAGTGCTTCTCCTCCACTGACGAGCACGCTCCATCATCTGGTGTAAATAAGCCTTTAGTCCTTATGTTCAGCATGTTTACTAGCAGCTAGACAATCAATTATTGTTCTCATTAGACCCTGTAAACTATAGCATTATTAGAAGCTGAGCCATAGCAAATAGGTGTACATAGAAATGTAGATATGTACAGTGGCATACCTATAATAGAGGCAGACCACACAGCTGCTATGGGGCCCGTGGGAGGAGGGGGCCCGGAGTGATTGTAAAGCCTCGCTCCCTGATTATACTACAATAACAACAACAGATACTGCTTGAGTCCCTACCTGGTGCTCTGGTGGGCCCTGCTTCCCCTGTTCCCAGGGCCCCTACTCCCCTTACAAACTTTTTATATGTTCCTGAGGCTGCCGCAGTTCCAGACTGTCCGCACTGTGTGCCAAGAAGAGAGTTCTCTCTCCTCTGTCAGCTGAGCGCTGAACTGGCCACTCAGCACAGCCGACAGATACAGAAGCCAGCCAGTGAGGTCTGAAGCTGCTCTTATGTGTGACACATTGCTGGTCCTGCCTGTCTCAGTGAAGGCTGACTTCCGGACACATGGCACAGCCAGAGACTGAGTGAGTAACAAAAAGTTTATGACCTGGTTGTTGGAGCTGGCAGCGATTCTGGCTTTCCTCAGCAGCAGAGACCAGAGTTGTTGTTTTTTTTTTGGAAGTGGGGGAGGGGCACTTCTCTATATAAGCATCAGTAGCAGAGTTCATGGCAGGACCCCCTTTGAACTCTGCTTGCTGCTGTTTATATACAGGACGTTGTGCCCTAGGCAGAATCCCCCCCCCTTCCTACGTACAGTACTCTGCCTGGTGCACACTAAGCATCAGAAGCAAGCAGAGCTCATGGCAGGGAAGGGGGTCTTGCTTGGGTAAAAAAAAAAAAATTCTTAATTGAATTAAAAAAAATAAAAAAAATGTTCAAGGCATTTATATACTACTTCATTCCTTAAAATATAAGGATTTGTGTGTTATTTTTAATTATATATAATTTAGGAATAGTAATGAGCAAACTTCTATTCGGGTCATCTAAGAATTCCGTTATGGATTTCGCTACCATGGACCATAACTTGGTCTGTGGTAGCGGAATCCATAACTGAATTCCTAGATAACCGAACCCTGTACGCTGAACTTGAAAATAGAAGTTCACTCATCTCCTTATATTATTAAAATATATATGTCCGTCCGTCTGTCTGTCTGTTCTTTATGCGCGACCAAAGTACTGGACCGATCTTCACCAAATTCGGCACACAGGTGTTTGGGAAGGTTTTAGACCGGGTCTCAGCTCTCTAGGATGTACCGTTCCTGAGATATTCCCAAAATATGACCCATTAGCCAATATTAGTCTGGGAGCCTTTCTCTTCAATTCCCAACTGCCATTCTCTCCACATACACACGGTCACATGTCCGATATCAGCCAATCGAAGCTCGCCGGTCCTTGGTCTCCACATACATACAATTTTACTGCAGGTTTCCATAACAACCGTGCCAGGAGCAAGGCAGAGGAAGCTGGGTAAGAACAAGAAAGACTTGGGAAATAGGTTTTTCGCTCTCTGTAGTAACCAGGCTGGTAATGAGAGGTAATTAGCAGCCAGCTGAGGAGCTCAGGTAAATATCTCCCCAAAACACAATTCAGTGCTTACCTCCCACAGGCCTTGGCACAGCCTGCTTCTTACACACAGTCACATGCACATAGATTTACTCCAGGTTTCCATAACAACCCAGACATTTTTCTTCACTGCTGTAGGTTAGCTTTAGGCTACGGCTGCATGACACATAGGGCTCAACTACACTGCATAACATTGATGTTGCACCAATGTCGTGCAACAATTATTATAATGATAGTCTATGGTGTTGCACAATGGCGACCACCTACAATATGAGGGGGCGCCCATCTCAATCTACCAGGATTTATCGCCTTTAACATTGAAGAAGAGAAGAGCCTTTCGTCCACTCTTGGAAATACTGCGGGAGCGGAAACTCACCTATAGATGGCTTTTCCCTTTTGGCCTTCTGATCAATACCCCTGACAGAAAATCTGTGATACGCTCCCATTCAGACCTGAAACGCATCTACAAACTTTTGGGGGTGGAAGACCTACAGATCCAAGATTGGAACTCAGTTCAGGAGTTAACGCTATTGCCACCTCTCCCTCTGGTGATTCCTTGGACACCATCGGGGTCCAGCAAAGCACAGCGTCAGAAAAGAAAATCGGGCAAGCTGACGCCAAGGAAGATTCAAGTGGACACTGATTGATGGTCCCAGAAAGAGTATTACTTGTTTACAACTTAGTTCCGAGAGTGGTGAGATCGGTCTAGACTCTTATTCCCTGTGAGACACATATAGGCGCATCTTCTATTTTGCTATCTTTCCTTTTATCATCTCACCTTCTGCACTATCTTTTATTTTTTATATCTCTCTTGCTGCAGCTATAGGTAATGTTTTTATATACAACTCCAAGCCTGGAGCTGATATTGTATAACTCCCTGTGTGCCTATCTTTCTCTGTCTCACCAAACAACCGTTTACATAAGTCTGCTAATCAGATATAGATTTGTTAGTCGACTCATCTTCCTTACTCTGTCTTTTCTTTCACTCCTTCCATCTCCTGCACTATATTTTAATTTTATATCTATCTAAGTAATGCCATAAGTATCATCTCATAGCTGAGATTGTTTTATATTGTTTTGCACTATGTTCTGGGAGCCGCCCGCTCCTGAAATATGATCCACGCATCTGACAGTCTATGCCCGCCTTGCACTGTCATTTACAGCTCCAATTAGGAGCTATACTTGTTTACTTTTGTTTTTTACTTACTGTTCTCACTTCACATGACACCTTATTTTTAGTATACCCGACTGCGTACGTTTATACTATTGGTGATGTCTCTAAGAGGGTCTTCTGTTTGTTTATGTTTGTAACTGCTATTTTTCAGTTTTTTACCCCTTATTCCCACCATTCCCTCTCCCGGACACGCAGACCTGATATATGCCCCAGTATCAGAATGATTCATATTGGGATTCGTCCTTGGGTCACCTCCTCTATGGCTGACGACCTGAAACCGGATCATAATAGCCTAAACAAGAGGGATTCATTCATAAGTGGTAATATACTACCTATTATGTGGTTTGCTCATGATTATGGTTAATGTATATTCTTTTAATGTCAGGGGGTTGAACGTCCCTGCAAACAGGAGCCAAATATGCACCATGATGAAAAAACTTAAGACAGATATTCTGTTATTACAAGAAACCCACTTTAAAAGGAACCATATTCCATACCTGAAACACCTGGTTTTCAACCAGTGGTTTCACAGTACATCTCCAGATTCAGCATCAAAAGGAGTCAGTATAGCTATACACAAACAGCTCCCCTTTGTGGTGCGTTCGACCCTCACAGATGATTCTGGGCGCTTTGTGTTCATTAACCCCTTGGCCGGCAAGGTGCACTGGGGCGGCGTACTCAGATGATTACGGTTGGGAACATTTACGTGCCTAACTCCTCTCAAACTCCCTGGATTAGGAACGTCCTAGCGAAATTTCAGGAATTTGCAGAGGGGATCACCATTCTTGGAGGGGACTTCAATGTCGCCCTTCACCCAGAGATAGATACCTCATCAGGTACCTCCTCTTTATCTGGTGTGTCACTTAGATATATACGTAATAACCTTGCTAGGGCAGGACTAGTGGACAGCTGGAGAGCTCTGCACCCTACTACTAAAGATTATTCATACTATTCCACTGCGCACTCCACATACCAGAGGCTAGACTATATTTTTGTCTCCACATCTCTCTTGCCTGAATGTACTAAAGCAACAATAGGGTCTATTACCCTTTCTGACCATGCTCCTATATCTCTTCAATTCAATTCCCTAAATATCCCGAAAAGGGAACTGCTCTGGAGGTTAAATGAGACGGTTCTGCATAATGTAGATAATGCGGAAGGTATAAAAACCAACCTGATAGATTACTTCGCCCTAAATGCCACGGGAGAAGTATCGCCTAGTACAGTCTGGGAAGCCCATAAGGCAGTAGTAAGAGGCCACTTTATCTCCTTGGGTTCGCATCTCAAGAAGAGGAGAGAAGCCGAAATAGTATCCCTTTCCACTAAGATCCAAGCTTTGGAAACTAAACATAAGAGGCGACTCACCCCAGATCTTCTCTATGAGTTGGATCTACTCAGGTCTCAACTCAAAACGAAATTGAATGTTAGATCAGCTAAACTGTACCTTTCATCCAAGTTCAAACATTATGCTCACGGAAATAAGGCCTCTATGTTTATGCTGGCACAAATAAAAAAGAAACAGGTTCACTCCTACATTCACTCTGTCCAGTCGGCCTCAGTTCAGTCTTTGTTGAAAACCGAGTGTATTGCAAATAGGTTTACGGAATACTATACACAACTCTACAATCTTAGGGATCCTCCTGTCCCTTCTACTGGGGAACTATCCTCTAACTACACGGAACAATGGTTGGCCTCTCTCTCCCTACCCAAACTCTCACCTCAACAGGGGTCGGTCCTGTCTGGTCCCTTCACGCTCTCTGAATTGAAAACAGCTCTTAAACACACTCCCTTAAATAGAAGCCCTGGACCAGACGGTCTTACTATGAAATATTACGATACATTTCAAGATGTTCTCTTCCCTCATCTTCTCGAGGTATGCAACTCCTTGTGGCAAGGAGGGACCTTACACCCTCACATGCTGTCAGCTCAAATTACCATCATCCCCAAAGAGGGAACGGACCCTGTGCTCTAGTTATCGGCCAATATCCCTACTGAATAATGATTTAAAATTGCTGGCGAAAATGCTGGCTTTACGCTTGCAACCTCTCCTGCCTCAATTAGTACATATGGAACAGGTGGGCTTTGTAAGCGGTAGGGAAGGCCGGATGAACACCTGTAGGATGATCAACATTAACCAGCATGCACACAATACATCCACACCTCTGGTCCTTCTCGGTACTGATGCCGAGAAGGCCTTCGATAGGGTCGATTGGAATTATATGACTCAAGCTTTGAGCTGCTTCAATATACCGGAAGATTTTATCAAGGTTGTGATGGCCATGTACAATAATCCAAGTGCACGTGTTTTAGTCAGCGGCACACTATCCCCTTCTTTCACCATTAGTAATGGGACCAGACAGGGCTGCCCTCTTTCTCCCCTATTGTTTGTTCTGTCACTAGAGCCCTTAGTACAACAGATTAGATGTGACCCTAGAATCCAAGGTATGACGATTGGGCAGACTACCCACTCCTTAGCCGCCTTTGCAGATGATCTCCTCATGATCATCACCAATCCAATGGATGCTTTTCCAGCTGTCCACTCCATCCTGGATAAATATGGGGCAATATCCAACTTTAAAGTAAACTTCTCTAAATCGCTAGTGTTGAATGTCACCTTAGACCTAAACACCCAGAGATTACTAGAACAGTGTTCTCCTTTTACATGGTCAGCCCATAGTATCCCTTTCTTAGGTATCAAACTCACCTCCCACATTACTTATCTATACCGTGAGAATTATCTACCCCTGCCCAAAACCATTAATGATCTACTTAAATCTTGGGACATACCCTTTACGTCCTGGTTCGGATGCCGAACCCTAGTTAAAACGATTATTTTACCGAAGGTGCTATACTATCTACAGGTTTTGCCAATCTGTTTGCCCAAATCTTTCTTCGAGCAACTAAGAGGGATACTTTCCAGATTTCTATGGAAGGAGGGTAGACCTAGACTGCCTTACCAACAGGTGATAAAGTCTACAACGAGGGGAGGATTGGGTCTCCCGGATTTCCAAACCTATTATAAGGCGATACATGGTACTAGGGTACTGGACTGGCTGAGGCCTTCCATGGACAGACTGGATGTCCTGACTGAACAAGCTATGGTGAAGTTCCCGCCACGTGCTCTGGTACTGACTAATGCGTACAGACAACTGAGACAGGGGGAAATGACTAGCTATCTCATTCAAAATACTCTGAAAGTATGGAACTCTGGCTTAAGAGACAAACTACTCAACACCCCCATTTCGCCTTTATTGCAAATCAGAGATATCAAGTGGGATGGTCCCAAAGAGTTTAGAGATTCTCTCACTGATGCTTGCAAACAAAACAAGATGTCAGTGGAGGAGTATCTAATGATCGCTCCACACTCAGAGCAAAGTATGGACCAAGAACTAGATTCTCTTTCCGCTTTTACGTACTTCCAACGAGCTCACAGTTTGCAAGTAATTAAGAAATTCACCATATCATCTAATACAACCCCCTCCTCTTTTGAGAAAATGGTGATGTCTGTGAAATCTCCGAAACACAAAATATCCATACTGTATATTGCTCACACTGCTCACACCACTTACTCCCCAGAAACCATCCTTCATAGTGCAGTGGGAAAAAGATTTGGGACAGACATATTCAACGGAACAAGTCAACATGTTGCTAGCACGTACTCCTAAAGTCTCTAGATGTGTACGACTGCAGGAGAACTACTACAAATTGCTGATTAGATGGCATTATACCCCTGATAAATGACACAAAATGTACGCTACTACATCCCCAATGTGTTGGCCGTGTAATTCAGAAATGGGCACCTACCTACATATATGTAATCCAAAGGAACAACACTAATCCATCAAATATAAAAATATTATTTTATTAAATTACCATTAAAATATACATATAAATACTGGTAGCCAAGCACCATAGCAGGTGAACACTAATACATGACAGCCAGGGTGGTTAAACATGCAAACATTTCCGTACAAGGGCAAATGTGCAGAAATACAATAATACAGAAAGTAAGTAAAGTGCTAGTGCCACATTTCATATCACATCCGTACATAAAGCCCATGGACAATGCATAGTGCATAAAATTACATAATACATATATCAAAACCACATGTTACCAGACCATGGCCAGCTGCTATCCCGACGAGCGTTTAGCCACTGCTTCATCAGGAGATACATTGACTAGTCGCAAGTCCAACCTTATATAGCCACATCTGCCCTTGTACGGAAATGTTTGCATGTTTAACCACCCTGGCTGTCATGTATTAGTGTTCACCTGCTATGGTGCTTGGCTACCAGTATTTATATGTATATTTTAATGGTAATTTAATAAAATAATATTTTTATATTTGATGGATTAGTGTTGTTCCTTTGGATTATATTGCTAGAGGGCCCTTATTCAGTGTGCTAGTATTAGTACACTGGGCCCCATTTATTGCATTGGTTTATACCTACATATATGGTGGTCCTGCTCAGTTATCTCTACTTTTTGGAAATCTATCTGCAGTGCCCTATCCAAGGTGCAGGAAATTCCCATTCACCCCTCTCTGTCTGTCTGTCTCTTGAGTATACCACCGTCTACACTCACTCTTCCTAGTTCGGTAAAGCTACAACAGCATCTCCTAGCAGCAGCGAGACTATTAATAGGAGCAAAATGGAAATCTGTAGACCCACCCACGGTTGCGCAATGGTTTTTAAAATGTGACCAAATTTATAGGTTAGAGCAAATTGCCCACTGGAATTCCAAAGTATCCTCGAAATTTGAATCCATATGGGGGCCCTGGAAAAAATTCAGGGATTTGTGACATGAAGCCATTGAATCGAGGGAACAGGATACAGGCAACCACCTTCCAACAGTAGCCTTTTTGAATTTGTGGGTGCCCAGGTCTGCGTGTTCCCCCCCCCCTTCCCTCCCCCTCCTCCCCCCTAAAGTTCGTTTTTGGAACTTGAAACATGCTGACGTCGGAAACCTGATGTCATATATTCTTGTATGTTATTGTATTACGCAATATGTCCACCTTTATACCCTGTCATTGGTACTCTGTAGATCACGAGTATATTGTTTTGGATTATACGTTTGTTAGTTTGCTGGACTGTGATCTCTCGGAGTTCACGCTATGTAAAATGCTGGCATGTTCCTTTTTGTATTATGTTTTATTTGCCAATAAAAATATTTTAAAAATTAAAGGGGGCGGGCTGCTATGAAGGTCAAAGTTAAAGGGTATTCCCATCTCACAAATTTATAGTTAGCTATAGCCGTACCAATATTATTACTAATAGAATGTATTTATATAAAATGTACAGTTTAGAAGATTTGCCTATTTGTATATCCATTGTCCCACACACATCAGTCAGGCCGTTGCCCCTGGTTAAGGCCACCGTGGCCATGTAGTAGAGGTGTCCAGCTTGCTCCTGTTCAAACCTGCTCTGAGGTAACTGCTGTATTGTGAACACACATGACATGAGCATGCGGAGACACATCTTAGGGTTGTAGCATTTTTGTCTGCGCTTCCAAAACGCAGAGAAACGGATCCTGTTCCAAGATCAATTCATCTCTATGGAGCAGGATCCGTTTATAAAGTCTGTGTTTTGGACGGATCCTGACCATTGCGTTTTGGACTGGTAGTGTCCAAAACGCAGATGTGAAAGTACCCTAAGATGTGTCTCCTCATGCTCATGCAATGTGCGTTCACAATACAGCAGTTACCTCAGAGCGGGTTTGAAAAGGAGCAAGCCACTACTACATGGCCGCCGCAGCCGTAACTAGGGGCAACGGCCTGACTGATGTGTGTGGGACAATGCCTATACAAATAAAACGGTACATTTGATATAAATACATTCTATTAGTAATAATATTGGTATGGCTATATCTAACTATATAAACTACAATTGTCAGATGGGAATACCTCTTTAAGGGGATGGGCTGCTGTGGAGGTCCCATTTTAAGGAGACAGGGCACTGTGGGGGGGCAGTGTTGAGGGGTGGGGGGCTGTGGAGTTCATTGATAAGGGGCGGGTGCTGTACAGGACACTGTTATGGGAAATACTGTTTTTAACGACACACAGAAACATTAAATGAAATAGATGAACTATACCCGTGTGAAGCCGGGCCCTTCTGCTGGCATATATATATATATATATATATATTTTTTTTTTATAAAGCGGAAGGAAACCGCACCGTCGCAGCTACAATCACGAAATTTGCCACACAGGTACATCAGGTGTCCGGGAAGGTTTTAGAATGGGTCTCAGCTCTCCAGGACGTACCATTCCTGAGATATTCCCAAAAAATGCATTAGCCAATAGAAGCCTGGTCACATGACCCTTATCAGCCAGTAGAAGCTTGCAGGCAGTTAGTCTCCACACACACACTGTTTCATTCCAGGTTTCCATAACAACCAAGCCATTTTTCTTCACTGCTGTAGGTCTGCTTTAAAGGGGAAGAGCGCTGTGGATGACACTGTTTAAGGGGTATCCCGGTTACCATAAATATAATTTATGTTTTAGACTAACTCATCATCAATAATTACCTAACAATGTAAATTTCACATATTTACCGTTCAGTAGTAACAAAGGATGTTTTCTTCCACTGCTACCCACTGTGTTTCTCATAAATTACCATGGCATCAA
>ONZH01004019.1:0-81950 GCA_900303285.1 Rhinella marina
CAGTCAGTGGCAGCTCATGCGTGACACCTGCCGCTACGTTATTTGTCAGTTGCCAGGACTATGGTATGAACAAGGTCATTCTACTACTTCATGTCCTGGAACAGATGCTGCAAAATCTTTCTGGTCAGGGGACTGGAGACTGCATCTCACGGCCACATGTGTCTGGTGAGGGCTGAACTGGAGGAGGAGGAGGACATTGGAGCACACGCATTTAGTGGTTTTTCTACCCAGGTGACAGAAGAGGAGGAGCAGCAGCAGCCAGAGGATGTAGAGGGAGATGAGGAAGATTAGGCAGATGACCCAGAGACACCATAGCAGTATACAGTGGAGTTGGAGGCAGGGAGTCCCTCAGAGTCACATGCGCAAATGGCCCGATGCATGCTCACTTGCTTACGTAGTGACAGCCGAATAGTCTCCATCCGGCAGAGGGATGACTTCTGGCTCTCCACCTTCTTGGACCCTCACTATCGGTCTAAAATGGGGGCCTTTTTTTCACCTGCTGAGAGGGAGGACAAACTGAACTACTATAGAGACATCCTATGTAGTCAGTTGGCTGCTGCCTATCTGCATCATCGTCCATCCTCTTGCAGGTCTGACCGGGGGGTCCCTCAGCGCTCACATACCACTGCCACGGCTGCTGTAGGGGGGTGCGGGGGTAGGAGCAGTACCAGCTCCATCAGCAGCAACTTGAGTCTGGAGTCGCTGATGAGCAGCTTTCTTCACCCGCCAAGTGCAAAAAGTACTCACCAGCAGCAGCAGGTAGACCAGGAGCAGACCCTGAACCAGCAGGTGGTGGCCTACTTGGACAGCACCCTGCCACCCCACATTGAAGATCCGCTGGACTACTGGGCAGCCAAACTGGATTTGTAGCCGCAACTTGCCGAGTTTGCACTGGAGAAGCTGTCCTGCCCGGCTAGTAGTGTGGCATCAGAGTGGGTGTTCAGTGCGGTGGGGGCCATAGTTACCCCAGGGAGAACTCACCTGTCCTTCCAAACTGTGGAAAGACTCACCTTTGTCAAGATGAATCAGGCGTGGTTCAGCCAGGATTTCCACCCACCAACGCCTGATGCATCAGATTAGATCAGTCATGATGCATCACCCAAACATTGACAAATAAGACTGTATTCTTCAGGCTACCTGCCTCAGCGACTCTTATGATGCTGCCACCCGCCTGATGCCACACATCTACCAGCTGCTCCTTCTACTACCCAGCATCTTTACCAGTGACTGGTATTGCCACCCACCTCTCCACTCTGTCACTGACCCAATATGTAGCTTTCTGATGCTGCTGCCACTTGAACAATCAGGTCTCCTCATGCTGCTACTGCTGTCACCTCCAGGCTATGTCACCATGCCACTCTATGGCCTGTTGATGCTGCTGCCGCCTCCACACGCTGTGTCCTAGCTGCCGCTATGTCCAAATTATGTCATTGTGCCACTCTGTGGCCTACTCATGCTGCTGTGGCCGCCTCCACACGCTGTGTCCTAGCTGCTGCTACCTCCAAATTATGTAATTGTTCCACTCTGTGGCCTACTCATGCTGCTACCGCTGCCTCCACACATTGTGTCCTAGCTGCCGCTACGTCCAAATTATGTAATTGTGCCACTCTGTGGCCTACTCATGCTGCTGTGGCCGCATCCACACGCTGTGTCCTAGCTGCTGCTACCTCCAAATTATGTAATTGTGCTGCTCTACAGTATGCTACTGCTGCTGCTGCCGCCGCCTCCAAGTGCTGTGTCCTAGGTGCCGCTATGTCCAAATTATGTAATTGTGCCACTCTGTGGCCTACTCTTGCTGCTGCCACCACCTCCACACATTGTGTCCTAGCTGCCACTACGTCCAAATTATGTAATTGTGCCACTCTGTGGCCTACTCATGCTGCTGCTGCCGCCTCTGCACGTTGTGTCCTAGCTGCCGCTACCTCCAAATTATGTAATTGTGCCACTGTACGGTATGCTACTTCTGCTTTTGGTCTGTACTGTATATATATATATATATATATATATAGAGAGAGAGAGAGAGAGAGTCTCCAAATGGAGAACACCAGGGGCAAGGGTAGAGGTGGGAGACATGGGTGTAAAACTGGTGTGGTGAGCAGAGGCGGTGCCCATGGTAGTGTGCGGGGTGACACTGTGCCTGCTGCTGTGGGAGCAGTTAAAAGACAGCAATTCAAGATGCCTGCTTTTCTGCAAAAGCTTGCAGGGCCACAGGGTACACCTTTGACAGACTCCCAAGAACAAGAGAGTGTGCTGAAATGGATGGCGGAGAGCACGTCCAGCCAGATGTCCACTGCCCCGTCTTCCAGCCAGTCCACTCATGACAGTCAGTGGAGTGGACCTGTCCATCCTCCACCTGGCCCTGCTTCTCCCCAGCCTAGATCCTCCACGGTCCAATATCATGTGGAGACTCACTCACTGGAACTGTACAGTGAACCCTTCCCTGATGTGCTACCAGAGAAGATTCTCTGCCCCGATTCGCAAGAGCTGGTGCAGTCTCAGGGTGATGAGGGTGGGGATTTACCTGTGGCATCTGAGGAGGTGGTGGACGATGACAATGAAGAGGGCGATCGGCGGGTAGCAGAGTGCAAACTGTGCCAAATCAAGATAAACAGGGGAGTCAACAAAAAGAACCTGACCACAAGTAGCATGCACAATCATTTGGAGAAGAAACACCCCACTAAGTGGTTGGCACTCCAGTCAGCTGGTGATTGTGACACTGCTGTTTCAGCCCCTGCTGTCAGTGAACTA
The DNA here is from genome assembly GCA_900303285.1 of Rhinella marina. Lineage (NCBI taxonomy): Eukaryota > Metazoa > Chordata > Amphibia > Anura > Bufonidae > Rhinella > Rhinella marina. The sequence goes on from ONZH01004019.1 coordinate 2,749, forward strand.
GTAGCCCCCGGCTGGGACGCTCCAGCCTCCAGCCCTGCAAAGACCCCTTCAACTTCATATCCCTCCCCCGCTTCCACTCACGTGTCCCAGCTCAGTGCAAGTGTTAAATTGCCGCTACAGCAGACCTTTGACCGCAAGCACAAGTACACAGCCATCCACCCCCATGCATAAGCCTTAAACGTGCAGATCAGTAAACTACTGAGCCTGGAGATGTTGCCGTATAGGCTTGTGGAAACGGAAGCATTCCGCAACCTCATGGAGGTGGCAGCCCCCGTTACTCAGTCCCCAGCCGCCACTATTTTTCACGTGTTGCCATCCCCGCCCTACACCGCCACGTGTCAGATAACATCATCCGTGCCCTCAGCAACGGGGTTTGTGGGAAGGTCCACCTAACCACAGACACGTGGACAAGTACCGGTGGGCAGGGACACTACATCTCCCTCACGGCACATTGGGTGAACCTGGTGGAGGCTGGGACTGAGTCTGACCATGGGCCTGCTCATGTGCTACCCACACCCAGAATTGCAGGACCAACTTCATTGTCTGTTTCACAGGCACATTACGCCTCTTCCTCCACCACCCTCCTTCACCTCCCCCCCTCCTCCTCCAAAAGAGTATTGATGGCCACATCGCCGAGTGTCAGAAGCTCAATGCGCAGCAGCACTGCGGAAGGGAAGCGTCAGCAGGCCGTGCTGAAACTGCTTAGTTTGGGCTACAAGAGGCACACGGCTGAAGAGCTGTTAGAGGGCATCAGGGGGGAGACGACTGTGTGGCTTGCGCCGCAGAACCTGCAACCAGGCCTGGTTGTTTGCGACAATGGGCGTAACCTGGTGGCGGCTCTGAAACTTTGCGAACTCACACACGTGACATGCATGGCCCATGTACTAAACATAGTGGTCTAGCGGTTTCTTAAGACCTACCCCGAGCTTGCTGTGTTGCTCACTAAAGTGCGCCGCATCTGTGCACATTTTAGGAAGTCCACCACAGATGCTGCCACCCTCAGGACAGTGCAACAGCGGTTACAACTCCCTGTTCACTGGCTGCTGTGTGACGTTCCCACACGTTCGAATTCAAAGTTGCAAATGATAGCCAGGGTGTACCAGTAGCGAAGGGCAATAGTAGACTGCCAGCTGACAGCTTCCCAGAGAGGTGGTAGTCATGCCAATCAGCTTCCTCAGGTGTATAATGAGGAGTGGACATGGATGGCTGGCATCTGCCAGGTCTTAGGCCCCTTTGAGGAGGCAACACATATGCTTAGCGGTAATGCAGACTTCATCAGCGTCACCATCCCGCTGCTGTGTCTCATGCAAAAATCCTTAAAGAACTTAATATCAGAGGATTTAGGCATGTCACAGGAGATGGGGGAAGACAGTCCGTTGTTTGCCAGCCAGAGCACCCTCACATCAGTTTCGCAGAGCGAATTACAGGAGGAGGAGGCAGAGGAGGAGGAGACTCTAGGCCACACTTCAGGGGGCGATTCGATGACAGCAGTTCAGCGGGTATGGGCTGAGGAGGAGGAATTGGAGGTGGAGGTAGAGGATGAGATGGATAGTCAGTCGATTGAGGAGAGGGAAGTGTTGCGCTGTGGGACTGTACCTCACATGGCTGACTTTATGTTAGGCTGCCTTTGTTGCTATCCTCGCGTGAAGACCATTCTGGCCACCAATGATTACTGGGTGTACACCCTCCTAGACCCATGGTGTAAGGACAATTTCCCCACTGTAATTCCTGTGGAGGAAAGGACTACAAGGGTCAATGCATACCACAAGGCCCTGGTGCAAAAATTGCTGCAAGCATTTCCATCTGACACCACTAGCGACAGGGGATGGACTGCAGTGGGCCAAGTAATAGGGGAGAGGAGGAGAAAAGGCAGCGTGTCCAGCAAGGGCATGGGTACACTGGGTCAGGCCTTTGTCACGTTTTTGTCACTCCAGCCAGAGTGTACCACCTGGTTAGGTTAGGCAGAGTAGGGCGGAACTGTACCGCAAGATGGTGAGGGAGTATGTCGCTGACCAGCATCCTGAGCAATGACTCCACGCCATACAATTATTGGCTGTCCAAGCTGGACAAATGGCCTGAACTGGCGCAGTACGCCTTGGAGGTGCTGGCCTGCCCTGCTGCTAGCGTACTGTCTAAAAGGGTCTTTAGTGCTGCTGGGGGGATAATCACCGACAAACGGACCCGCCTGTCGACTGACAGTGCCGACAGGCTGACGTTCATCAAGATGAACAAGTCGTTGATATCCCCCCACCACAGGAAAGCGGCTGAACACTTTTAGGGTGTATTGGATACACTGTTTTCTCATGTAGGCCCTCAACCATAATGTTTTCAAGGGTCTGCTCACCAGCAGGTCCTCAACCATAATGTTTTCAACGGTCAGCTCACCAGCAGGCCACCAATCTTAATTTTTCATGGGTGTGTCTAATGCCCTCCTTTATGTGTAATAAAAGGTGTATCGGAGTGTCTGTTCCATTGTCTGTTTTTGTCAGTCTTGTCACTTTGTGCATAGGCTTTATGAGTGTATGAGTCCCACGACAAGAACAATTGTTCCACAATGTGAATGAGGCCCTTCTTTATACCCGTTGTATTGCAGTGCCTGTTCCGTGTAATTTTTGGCAGCACTTGCGCTTTACGTACAAGTCAATATGTTTCATAACACTATTTCTTCACAGTATGTCAGGAAGGGGTTAAGGGTTTAAAAAACAATGAAAACACAGGTTTTAGAATATTTTTTTTAGTAATAATAACAATAATAATAATACTAATAATAATAATAACTTTTGAACTTTTGAATGAAAATAAATACAAAAAATAAATAAAATAAAAATTAAGCGGGCCTTTGGCGGCATGCGGCCATCATATCTTGCAGCTGGTGGTGGTCCAACTGGAGGCTGCGTAGGAGGCGGGAGGCAGCATGGAGCTTCGCTCCAAATCGCCATAAGGCGGCCTCCATCTCAAAGTCAGTGGGGAAATCTGTAGGGGTGGAAACAGTAATATAATTAGTATGATCGAGTTAAAGGGGTTGTCCCACTAAAAATATTCTAAACTTTCAAAGCAGCACCTGCATCTGAATACTTTAGCAGTTGCATGTCATTTGTATATCTACTAGAACTGACTCAGTTATTCAGTGAAATGTATCTTTATTGAGCCTTTTTTTTTCTTATTTTTTTGAACTGCTCACTGAGAAGGCCGCACGTGCTCAGTTTAAATCATCAACTGCCTCCTGTCCTGAGCTGTGATAGGGAAAGATGGACACGAGTCCTGACATGCAGCAGAATAGACACTAGTAACACTACCCTTGAGTAACCAGCTTGATGTAGCAGAGTAATTGGGGCAGATCTCTGGATCTATGTGAGGTGCAGGGCTGTTTCTCTCTTTGTTAAAAAGAGATTGCCAATGTACTATAATATTATGTGATGTATGACACATTTTTGTTAAATATTTTTGGGGTAACACAAGTTTCTACTTCTTTCACTACCTTGATTTTAAAATTATTGTGATATATCTGCTTCACTAACCACTTGGAGAACATAATGTGTACACAGTCTAGTTATCAATAACATGTCCTTGAGGGGCCGTCCGGGCATGACGCTGACTCTGACGCTGACGTTGGCGACGTCGTTGACATTGCTCTGCAACATAAATCCGTACACAATTGTTTTGATGACCGTTTTAATACTAACACTGTATACTACTATGAAGATATTATGGGTGAGAGGAGGGCGATATGATGTGGAGTGGGCATTTCATGTGAAGGGAACATAGAATATCTGGGGTGCATATTTGATGGAGGGGGCATTTGTTGGGAGGGGTGGGGGGTTGAATGAATGAATAAAAGATGTCTGTGTGTCACATTCTGCAGGTACAAACATAACAAATATAAATACAGCACATACAATGCACTAGTATCCATAGCTCCAGTCCCAACCGTTCCGGATTCGGCGGGACAGTCAGGATTTTAGCGGCTGTGTCCAGGAATGGGTGGCTATGTCCCATGGTCAGCTGTCTTTGCATCCATAGGAAGCAGAGACGGGTGATGGTAAACAGGAAGCAGTCCCTTCACCTTCCCTGACGTCCAGTATAATGTCTCCTTGTGGCCCTCATATAGTATAATGTCTCCTTGTGGCTGCCCCCCATACAGTATAATGTCTTCTCCTTGTGGCCCCAAGTGTTTTTTTCTTCTAAATGGGTATTTATTGCAATAAATTTCTTAATATCGTTATCGTGGGAATATTTTTTAAATCGCCAACTCCAGACACATTAGCAGCAGCATAAACACGTCTTTGAGTCTGTGTGTAGGAGGAAGCACTAACTATTAAGGGGTATATATCTAAGGGTACTTTCATACTAGCGCTAAAGATCCGGCAGGCTGTTATGGCCTGGAACAGCCCACCGGATCTCTCCGGATCCGGCATTTGCCTGACACAAACGGGAGAACGGCCAGCCCCATTAACAATAATGGGGGACGGCGCTGATCCGGCCGCTATCCGGCAAGAATGCGGGGAATTGGCAGGACAAATACCGCAGAACAGCCTGCTGGATCACCGCCACATATGTGAAAGTAGCCTAAGGCAAATTACTGGGAAGGTGTATGTATCTGAGAATACCAAACGGATCCGTTATGCTTTCCCATTGGCTTCTATTATGACGGATCAAAACGGAATGCCTCTTAACCCCTTAGTGACCACCCATACGCCTTTTTACGGCGGTCACTAAGGGGCCTTAGGCTGGGCCGCCGCTTTTTCACGGCGGCCCAGTCTAAGCGCTGCACGGGTCTCCCGTGCAGCGGGGAGCACGGGCCCGGCTCTCACATGATAGCCGCGGCCCTGCTCTAACAGCCCGGACCAGCAGGAGTGCCGATCCGGGCTGTTTAACACTTTACATGCCGTGGGCAATGGCGCCCGCCGCATGTAATGTTCTGACAGAGGGAGCGGTCTCCCTCTGTCTCCCATCGGCACCCTGCAAAAGCGATCGCAGGGTGCCGATGTGTGGGAAGGCTGGCAGGGGTCTGATCTAGGCCCCAGACCAGCCTTGAGTAGATACCAGCAGGCTGCGCCTCTCTGGCGCCACCTGCTGGTCAAATTCTGAATAGCATTGTCATTAAAATGCAATGCACTATAGGGATAATGCATTGCATTTTAAAGGCAATCAGAATATTGATTGTTAATAGTCCCACAAAGGGACTATAAGTGGTAAAAAAAGTAAAAAAAAAAACACATTTATTCTATTAAAAAAATCCATTAAAAAATAAAAAATATAATTTTTTTCCATTGAAAATACGCTTTTCAATGAAAAAAATTGCAAAAAAAAAATCTCCCCCATATGTTTGGTATTGCCACGTCCGTAACGACCCAGACTACATAAATATCACAAAAATGAGCCCCTACGGTAAACACAATAAAAAAAAATTAAAAAAAACAAGACAGAATTGCTAATTTATTCTTAGTTGCCACCGAAAAAACGTAATAACAAGCGATCAAAAAAGCGTCATTTACTAAAAAAGGATACCAATGAAAAATACAAGTTGTCCCGCAAAAATGAAGCCCCCACACAACTCCATAGAAAGAAAAATAAAAAAAAATTATGTTCTTGGGAATCAGCAATGTAAAAACTTTTTTTTCTTAAAAAAAAAGGATTTTATTGCAAAAAAGTAGTAAAACGCAAAAAAAACTATATGTATTTGGTATCATTGTAATCGTATTGACCCAGAGAATAAATATATGTTGTAATTTATACCGAAAAATGATCGCCGTAAAATTTATAACGTAAAAACACAGTGGTGGTATTGCAGTTTTTCCTATTTCCCTCCCAGAAAGAGTTAATAAAAGTTAATCTGATAGTTATGTGTACCCCAAAATGGCACCATTAAAAACTACAACTTGTCCCGTAAAAAATAAGCCCTCATACATCTATATAGATGGAAAAATGAAAAAGTTATAGCTCTTGGAACACGACGATGAAAAAAGAAAAAAAAAACGCTTGGTCACTAAGGCCAAAAACAGGCTGGTCACTAAGGGGTTAAAGGTGTCCGTTTTGATTTCCGTCCTCGGGATTCCGTTATTTTCCATTATAACGATAACGGAAAGTTAGAACGGAATCCCTAATGGTGATGTGAACGAGCCCTTAGAGGCGTGACCTAGCATGAAAGAAAATTGCTGCAGCGCACCACGCACGCCCACATTGTCCTTCTATACAGTTTTCATTATTGGCACCGGTACATATACAATACAATACAGTACACTAATTTTTTAACATGTTTTTACTTTTCAAATATTTTATTATTCACCCTACAGCAATAAAGTACTTCAGCCAAAAAAATACGTTGGCTGAAGTACTTTATTGCTGTATTAAACGGGGTGGGAACCCGACTTCTAGCCTATCACGAGCAGTGTGCCACAAAGTTTTTTATTTCAACTTTATTATTCACCCTGTCGTATCTCGTCCCGGATCTGACTAAGCCGCTCTGGGCACTTTAATTTTAGATCCGACCATTTCCTCTGGACTTGGCCCGGGGTCCGCACGTTATGAAAGCGATGGCGCAAGCCTCGGATCATCTGCTGGATATTTTCTTTTTTCTCCCGATTGGGGTGTCTGTGTGTGCCATCGTATCCCTGTCTGTCCATCTTCCTCACCATGTATTTGAGCTCTTCAGATCTAAAAGCACAGGAACGCATGCTTGCCATCTTGACAAATTGTATCTGCCTCTGAGGACTGTATGCCGCGGCCTGGCGTCGTGCGTGCATTCGCGAAACTTGAATTCATACGCAACAGCGTATAGAGTAAAAGCGTATAGTAGCGTATAGTAGCAATAGCGTACGCTTTATCTGACAAGGTCCTGTCGCTCCTTGCACTGTCTCTGCCTGCTCCATGCATGCTGCCCCTGGTGTTCCCTATCCATTTCCGTGGTGTTTCAATCACTTTCAGAGGTTTTCAGGAGTTTAGGCAACCTTGAGTGCAAATAACTTTGCTCCACTGCAAAAATGCTCGTATCTCCCATTGACTTCAATAGGATTCGTTATTACGTACGAATATACAAATATTTTGAAAAATTTGTTCCGAGTACCGAGCACACGAATATTTTAGTACTCGCTCATCTATATTTATTATGTAAAACTGAAACAAAAGAAAAACAAAAGTAGACATATTTGATATTGTTGCTTCCATAACAATCTGCTCTATAAAAATAGCACATGATCTAACCTGTCAGGTAAAGACAGTAAAAAAAAACTGTGCCAGAACAGCCATTTTTTTTCTACCTTGCCTCACAAAAAGTGTACTATAGAGCAATCAAAAGTCATATACAGTATACCACAAAATAGTACCAATAAAAGTGTCACCTTATCCTATAATTTACAAAATAGGGTCACGTTTTTGGAGTTTCTACTCTAGGGGTGCATCAGGGGTCTTTAACCCTTTCGGTACCGGAGGTTTTTTCGGCTTTGCGTTTTTGTTTTGCGCTCCCTGCCTTCAAGCAGCCATAACTGATTTATTTTTCTGTTCACATAGCTGTATGAGGGGTTGTTTTTTGCGGGACAAGCTGTACTTTCCAACACCACCATTTAATATTGCATATGGTGTAGTGGGAAGCAGAAAAAAAATTCCAAATCGGGTGAAATTGCAAAAAAAACGCTATTCCGCTACAGTTCTGCAGGTTTTTTATTTACAGCATTCGATTTTCATTAAAACTGACCAGTTACTTTCATTCTACTGGTCATTACGAATCTGGCGATACCTAATATGTATAGTTTTTCCTGCGTTTTGATAGTGATAAAATAAATATAAAGTTGGACTTTTTTTTTTTTGTCATATCTTGACCCCTATAACTTTTTGGTATTTATGTGTACGGAGCTGTATGGGGGCTCATTTTTTGTGGGGCGATCTGAAGTTTGTATTGATGCCAATGGGGTGTGTATGACATTTTGATCACTTTTTATTTAATTTTTTTTAGAAAAAAAAGGGACAAAAAACAGCAAATCGACATTTTTCCGCTTTTTTCCGCCACACAATTGTATTGTGTATTGTATTATGCCGTATTGGATTTTTCAAAATATTTTAAAAGTATGGGCGTTTTCGGTGACGGTGATACCCATGATGTCTATATTTATTGTTATTTAGGTATTTATTTTTTAATTATACGGAAAGGGGGGTGATTTAAACTTTTATATTTTTTTATTTTTTATATATTTTTTAACTTTTTTAATTTTTTTTGTGATTATTTTAAAGCTTAAATATGAGCAAATAGATTGTGTTTTTATTTTTTCTTTATGAGCAATCAGGGCTTTTTAATTTTGAATTAATAACCAAATTTCTTATCCTGGCCTGCCATCTAGTGGCCAGAATAAGAATTGCACTTTGAAAGCTGTAAACCTCATCAGCGAGGTTTACAGCTTTCAGTTCGTGTACAGACACCCCATTTGACCACATGGGGCATCTGTTTTTGCACTACTAGATGCCTTGATCTCATGTGATCATGGCATCTAACTGCTGAAGAGGAAACCGCCGATGGCGGTAAGTACCCGCAAGTCTCTGCTGTTAGAAACAGCAGAGACTTGCCGGCCATGACGCCCGCTGCACGTGCGAGTGGGCGCTATGTCTTAGGGTTAAATGTCTAAGAGTTAAATGTCTAAGGGTTAAATGTCATATGGCAACTTAAAATTATTCCAGTGAAATCTGCCCTCCAAAAACCATATGATGCTCCTTTCCTTCTGCGCCCTGCCGTGCGCCTGTACAGCAGTTTACGACCACATATGGGGTGTTTCTGTAAACAGCAGAATCGGGGTAATAAATATTGAATTTTATTTGGCTGTTAACCCTTGATGTGCTACAGGAAAAAAATGAATTAAAATGGAAAATCTGCCAAAAAAGTGAAATTTAAAAATGTCATCCCCTTTTTCCTTTAATTCTTGTTGGTACACCTAAAGGCTTAACAAAGGTTGTAAAATCAGTTTTAAATAACTTCAGGGGTGTAGTTTCTACAATGGGGTCATTTATGGGTGGTTTCCACTGTCTAAGCCCCATAGTGACTTCATAACTGAAGTGGTCCTTAAAAAAATGGGTTTTGGAAATTTTCTTAAAAATGTAAAAAATTTGCTTCTAAAATTCTAAGTCTTATAAGATCCTAAAAAATAAAATTACATTTACAAAATGATGCATACATGAAAGTCGACATATGGGAAATGTAAAGTAATAGCTCTTTTATGAGGTATCACTATCTCCCTTAAAAGCAGATAAATTCAAATATTGAAAATTGCAAATTTTTCCAAATTTTCCGTAAATTTTGGATTTGTTTTTATAAATAAAGGTGAATTATATGAACTAAAAATTTTTATTATCATAAAGTACAATGTGTCACGAGAAAACAATTGGATAAGTAAAAGCGTTCCAAAGTTATTACCACATAAAGTGACACATGTCAAGTTTCCAAAAAATGGCCTGGTCCTTAACCCTTTCATGACCGGACCTATAAAAGGCCTGAATGTCCAGGCAACTTTTTGTGATTTGGGCACGTGGTGGTTTAGTGACTATAATTTTTTTTTTATTTGTTTGAATACCAAAATAATTTTTGCAATTTTTTTTCTTGACACTTAGGACTTTTTATTAGAATGTTTCTTTCAAAGATTTTTAATATTTTTTTAGGTTTAATTTGGACGAAAACCGCTAATTCTTATTAAAACAAAAGTATTTTTTTTTAATTATAGATTTTTCTTTTTTAAATATAAAAACTGACACACAAATTAATTATTGTAATGGGTTCCCTATTTCATGACGATCGTTTTGATATATAACATGTATATATTTTATTGAACAGGGCGACTATGGTGACTGTTTCCGTTGGCGACTGCGTTTTTAATTATTTTTTTTTTTACACTTTTTATTTGGATTTTTATTATTATTTTTTTACTTATATATTAATTTATTTTTGACAAATAATATGTCCCCCAAGAGGTCATTAAAAGACCTCTGGAGGACATTTACTTTTTTTTTTTTAACACTTTTTTTTCACTGTTTCCACTGTAACTGGGGCATCCACAGGAGCCCCAGTTACAGGGGAAAACAGCCCCCTGTGGGGGCATTGGACACAGGCAGAGCTGATCAGGGTCTCCTTAGACCCTGCAGCACTGCTGTGGCCCCGAGACACCCGGCGGTCACGTGACCGCCGGGACTAACACAGGAAGCGGCTCTGCGCTTCCTTCCTCCTCCAGCAGCTCCTGGCAGCAGGTACGTTCTCCTCCTGCACAGGAGAAGGCAGAAGCGGTAATAAACCGCTCCTGTCTTCTCCTCAGGGTCCCTGCTCTGTCTGTGAGCAGGGACCCGACCTGCTCCTGCTAGATTGCGGGAGCAGGAGCTTTAATTCCAGCGCTGATCAGCGCTGGGATTAAAGCGCTGCCTGCACGTGTATATACGTGCTATCTGCACGGGGCATGTGCAGATAGGACGTATATACACAGATGGCTGACGTCAAGGGGTTAAGGTAAAAAATAGTAAGGTTCTTAAGGGGTTAATCTCCAGCAAATTACATAGTGATCTCCAGAACTTTAAGGTAAATTGTATTCCTCTGTCCAAGACAATAGGTAGAGGAAGATGCTTAACCCATTGGCAACCCTTGACATACTAGTACATCATGGTCACCAGTGCCTTGACGACCTATGACATTCTAGTACATCATGCTGATCGGGCGGGCCCCTGCTGAATCCCCCGGCATTGCTGCAAAATCCAATGCTGAAGGATTAATCGCTTATATGCCTCAATTGAAGCTAACTGTTGCATATAAGGGGATTGCAGAGGGAGGGAGTTCAGTGACAGGGGGCCGATGGCAGCCATGGCAACCCCAGGCCTCGTAAAGGCATTGTGTCTACTATATATGGAAGTCCCAGGCTGGGACTACTATGTACGGAGACCCAGGCTGTGTCTCACAGGTACACTGTCAGTGTGAAACTGACAGTTTCAATGTAGTTCAATACAGCATGTACTGTGCTACATTGAAACAGGGATCAAATCCTGAAATGTTGAAGTGGGACAAAAAAAAGTTAAAAAAAAATTCTCTTCATCAAGCAATTTTAAATAATAATACAAATTTATAAAAATAGACATATTAGTTATTGCAGCATCCGTAAGCATCTATATAAGAATATGACATGGCCTACCCCCTGAGGTGAATGCCATAAAAAAAACTAAAATAAAAACTTTGAAATTTTGTTCACCTTGCCCTATAAAAGTGTAATATTTAATAAAAACCTTATGTACCCAAAATTGTTCTAAAAAAATAGACATATTTGGTATTGTCAGGTCCATAACACCCTGCTCTTTAAAAATAACACATGATCTCTCCTGTCAGATGAATGCTGTAAAAAACAAAAAATAAAAATGGTGCCAGTACAGCCATTTTTTTGTTACCTTGTCTCACAAAAAGTGTAATATCGAGCTATCAAAAATCATATGTATCCCAAATTGTATCAGTAAAACAGTCACCTTATTGCATAGTTTCAAAAATGGGGTCACTTTTTGGGAGTTTCTACTGAAGGGGTGCATCAGGGGATCTTCAAATGCAACATAGCAACTTAAAATTATCTCAGCAAAATCCATATGTTGCTCCTTCCCTTCTACACTCTGCCATGTGCCCATACAGCAGTTTACGGCCATATATGGAGTGTTTCTGTAAACTGCAGAATCAGTGCTTGGGATGAGCGAACCGAACCGCAACGAACCAGATTCGTTACGAACTTTGCCAAAAGTTCGGTTCGTCACCGAACCGAACTTTGAGAAAGTTCGTAACGAATCTGGTTAAAATAACAACGGCGACGCAAAACTGTACTTTTTTCACAGAATAGACCAGGATACAAGGGATTATTACTCCTATAATCCCTTGTATCCTGGTTTTCTGTGAAAATCAAGATGTGTGACGTCACCCCACAGCCCCTGAAGTGCCTGAGCGCGCCAACAGCTCGTCAGTGCGTCGCCAGACTTCACAGGGAGAGGAGCTCCATATTAGATAGAGAGGGAAAAGAGATAGATAGATAGCCAAACAACTAGATAGATACAGGGAGAGATAGAGAAGGAATAGAAAGGGTTAGTGAGAGAAGCAGGAGAGAGGAAGAGAAAGAACCAAATAGCAAGATCCAGGGAAAGCTAGATATAGAAGATAAGGTGATAGATAGGGAAAGAGGCTGAGAAATCAAGAGATAGGTAGAGATAGGGAGAGATAGGCATCTAAATAAAAAAATAGTGAGATCTAGGGAGAGATAGGGAGATAAAAAAAGAAATAGGGAGAGAAAAGTGAGAAAAGAGTCAGGACAGGTAGCATTGAACCAGCTCCTGTCCCGTGACCGAGAGTACACGCTACACGTTGCTGCTCTGCTGGGTGCCGTCAACCCCGTTTAGCCGCAACAAAAAAAGTTTAAAAAAAAGTAAAAAAAAAAAAAAGTTTAAAAAAAGTTATAAAAAAATAAATAAAGTTTAAAAAAGTTAAAAAAATACAAAATATTTCAAAAAAGTAATTAAAAAAGTTTCTTTCTCATAAGCTGTTATAGGTGAAGTAACCTATAGCAGCAAAACTTGTTCAAGCCCTCCATAGAGTGTGACGCTAAGTCAGCGCCCCACAAAACCTGTCCATTTCTGCTTTGCTGGGTGCCGTCAACCCACAAAGCATCACTCATTTAAACTTTGTGCCTTCCGGCCAATAACTCACTTATCACCAATACAGGTGTAAAGCTCTCTAAGGTGAAGTAACCTATAGAAGCCTTTTTTTTATTATTCTCATTTCATTTTCCCCCACCCAAATAAATATGTCCAAGCGTCCTAGTTCCAGCACTTCCCAGGCAAGGAGTGCAACAGCAGGCGGTGAGGGTAGGAGAAGTGGCAGCACCAGGCCCGGTGGCAGCCGGGGTAACAGGCGTGGCAGCAGGGTGCAGCTACCCCTGACGCCCACTGGTCATGTAAGAACCACACAGCCAGCGGTTCTAGATTGGCTTACCCAATCCTCCAGTTCCACCGCCCAAAGCTCCCAAACGAGGAGTCAAGCATCGGCTGGATCATCCGACACCACCCTTACATGGGACGGTCAGCGAGAGTCCTCTGCCCCGTCCCCTGTTATTAGAATGCCACTCACCTTTGGGGCACCTTCTGCCAGGGAACTCTTGGCAAACCTTGATCTGCCCTTGGAGTCTCTACCACTTTTTAGTGATGAGGAGGAGGAAGTCCACCAAAGTCAGCGGGTGGAACGTACTGAGACTCCAGAGGAGGTGTTGGCTGTAAGCAGTCAACAGAGCCAGGGAGGGGCATCCAGTGCCACACCTGATATCCTGTCCCAGCCACCGGAGGAAAGTAGCAGTGGTGCTGACTTTGATGATGATGTCGCTGATCGGACGTGGCGCCCTCAAGCAGCATTATCCTCAGCATCATCAGGGGAGGAAATAGAGGTGCCACCGACGCAGCAACATCCCACTGTTGCAAGGAACCGAGGCACAAGAGGGAGGGGTAGAAGACAAGCTACCAGGCAGAGATCATTACCTCAAAGCCTTGGTCCTGAGAGGGCACCCTCAGGCAGCAGTGGCAGTCAACAGCCAGCAAGACCCCCCGTGGCTGTCAGCAAACCACGGTCCTCTGTCGTCTGGCAGTTCTTCTGCCTGGGGACAGATAAGCACATCGCTTTGTGCCTGCTGTGCAATGAGAGGGTCAGTCGTGGTAGGGGTGATAATCTTGGGACAACATCCATGAGAAAGCATATGGAAAGGCAACACCAACAGGCCTGGAAGAACCGTGACCCCAATACCACCTCCTGTCAGGATGCACCATACACTGCAGATCCCATCATGCAGCATCCTCTCAGTGGAACTCAGGGCTCGTCAGCCTCAGGTGCCAGCAGCAGCACAGTGTCACTGCCATCTACACCGCTAATGAGGCAGCAATCCGTGACTGAGTCCATGGGCAGACGTCAGGTCTATTCCAGCAGCCATCCCATGGCCCAGAAACTGACCGGACACCTGGTTAAGCTGCTGGTGCTTCAGTCCCTGCCCTTCAACCTTGTGGACTCCCAGCCTTTCAGGGATTTCATGGCGTGTGCGCACCCCAGATGGCGAGTCCCCAGCCGCCACTACATCTCTGGCAAAGCTGTCCCATCACTGCACAGTTATGTGCAGAAAAAGGTTGGCGACTCATTGGGACTCTCGGTGTCCAAGACCGTGCACCTGAGTGCTGATGTCTGGTCCTCTAATTATGGGCAAGGGCAGTACATGTCTGTTACTGCCCATTGGGTCAACATCCTCCCAGAAGACCATCAGGAAGTTGGCCCATTCTTGCCACTGTCACCTCCACGGTGCTTTAGGGGGCCAGCAGCGGGAAGCACAAGTTCTGCCTCCACCACCTTGCAACCATCCGCCGCTTTGACTGCAGTCCAACCTGCCCCGGTGTCTTACCACCGATGTCAGGCCCGGCACTCTCAGGCTGTCCTCCATTTGGTGAGCCTGGGTGAACGGAGCCACAGTGGGCAGGAGCTCCTCCGGACCATCAGGGAGGAGATAGATGAATGGCTGACCCCACGTCAACTAACGGTGGGAAGTGTTGTAGCAGACAATGGGAGGAACATTGTCTCTGCAGTGCAGCAGGGAGGGCTGAGTCATACACCTTGTATGGCACATGTGATAAACCTCATAGTGCACAGGTTTCTTCGATCATTTCCTGCACTACAAGACCTTATGAGGATGTCACGCAGAGTGTGCAAACACTTCAGCCACTCCTACACTGCAAGGAACACCCTGCTCAGGATCCAGAGACAGCGCAGTCTGCCCCAACATCGGCTAATCTGCGACGTGCCAACACGCTGGAATTCTGCCCTCCATATGCTGGACCGCCTGTACGAGCAAAGGTCAGCCGTTACAGACTACCTCATGGGGCAATCAGGCAGCTTCACGCCACACTGCGACTTCCAAGTCACACACTGGCAGATGATGCGTGAAGTCTGCCAATTGTTGATCCCTTTTGAGGACGCGACTCTGTTTGTGAGCAGGCATGACTATGGGATCAACGACATCATCCCACTCGTCCATGTTCTGGAAAGTGCGCTGAACAACATCATCAGCGAGGATTCCCAGGCCACCACTCCAAGGCTGAACATCGCCTTGAGCCCAGAGATGGATGAAGTGCAGATGGAGGGTGAGGAGGAGGAAGATGTCTACGCCCAGCCATTCCACACACCACCACCTGGCTTCTCTGCCTCTCAATCACAGGAGGAGATGGAGGATGAGGTGGTAGAGGAAGAGGAGGAAGACCCCAGCAGACCCTGGAACTATACCGAGGACAGTGGAGAGGAGAGGCGCTCATTGTCCTTGGTGCAGATGGCAAGGTGCCTGCGGGAGTGTCTCAGGAATGACAGCCGGATTGTGGACATCCGCCAGAGGGACCAATAATGGCTGGCCACCCTGGTGGACCCTCGCTTGGCCGCAAAATGGCTGAATTTTTTCCCCCATCAGAGAGGGAGGCAAAACTGGGGTACTACCGGGACCTACTCACCAGTCAGTTGGTCTCAACTTACCAGCGAGACCAGCCAGGTTCCCCGACAACATCCTCTCGGGGGGAACCAGCGCGCTCCACTACCACCACCACTAGTGGAGGAGTGAGAAGTCGCTACAGCCTCCAATCTCCAAGCGATTTCATGCAGCCAGCTGCTGAAGAGGGGACACAACACCGGACTCATAGCGTGGACCAGCATGAGCTCACCCACCAGGTCACTGCATACCTGGATTGTACCCTGCCCCAAAGTGTCACTGACCCCATGCAGTACTGGGCAGAGAAACTGGACATTTGGCCTCAACTGGCAGAGTTTTCTTTGGCTCTGCTGTCCAGCCCAGCTAGTAGTGTTGCGTCAGAGAGGGTGTTCAGTGTGGTGGGTAACATCGTAACACTGCAAAGAACGAGGCTCTCTTGCCACAGTGTTGAGATGCTGACTTTTGTAAAGATGAATCGTGCCTGGATCACATCAGATTATACCACCCCCCTGCCTGATGTGAATGACTAAGTCATCAGTCACCCGTCTTGCATGGCAATCCGTGTGTCCAAGAAACTGTCCTTAATATCCTAAATATGTGCCCAACGTAAAAATCCATAATTTAACTTATTAAGTAATGTTCCCCCCTTAGACCCCAAATTAAACAAAATCACCTTAAAAATTCTCTACTTAATTCGGATACATTTGAATAAACAGAACCCCATCTCCAAATTTAATGCCCATGGTGTGTTGGCCATTTAACATCTCCACACCAGCTTAATGCCTCACACCGGTGCACCGTCCAACCCATACCCCAAGAACAGTACCATCCCTAAAATAATCCCCATGACTATGCTTCACAAAGTGGGGATTTCACCTTTTGTGAACTATAGCCGTGGGGTTCTATCCCTGGCACCCGTGCCAAGGAACACTACTCACCGTTTTGTGAGCGGGTACTAACTGTTCTTGAGGTATTTTGTTGATATCATGAGAGTAGTAAAATCTTGCACTGCAAATCCCGATGGGGTTCTTCTCTGTGCGAATGATTTCATGCCTCTCATGCAGTCACGCGTGGAATAAGGCTTTCTATGGGGTATATATCACGGAGGCTGCTGTCCTTCAACTGTGATATAAAAAACCTCCACAGTTAGTTACAGCAACAAACAGTTGCTGAAAGGCAGGTTAACTTGCCTTATTTACAGGTGCCTTTACAATGGGATGCTTTTTTGGGGTTCTCTGCTGCCTAAAATCCACAGCGCATCGTTGGCTGATTTTATGCCACCTTCAGTACTATGGGGCTGGACGCAAATACCCAGTTCAGCACAGAACTGCGTATGTCCGGATGGCACCATAGTACTGAACGCCATTTGGTGAACGGTATAAAAATGCCCTGTGGATTTTACTCAGCAGACCCGCAGCCACATGTGAAGGTACCCATAGGGTGAGGTTTTTTGGGAATGACCAAAGAGAGGGCGGGAAGGTCACTCCCCTACCACATCAGGGGTTTTTCCCCTACCCACTTTAAAAGATAAGTCCAGGCAATTAATAACTTTCTGTGCCCTTACTTGACCCAGAAACTTATAAATTGCCCGGACTTATCCTTTAAGCCAGCTGGGGACATCACTAAAAAAACACAAAAGCATACATCCATTGGGTTGGGCGCTGCACTCGGTTAGGACATCAAACTGGTGTAACAAAGATATATATATATATATATATATATATATATATGTTTCACCAACAGCCATAGGCCCAGATTCAACAGGTTTGACACCAGAGTAGTTGCGTCAATTTGTAAAGCGAGTGCCAGTGAGGTGTCCATTTCATGAAAATTGGACACGTATTTTTGGATAATGGAACTGGCGTAAAGCCTTCTTGAATCTGTGCCTTTTTAAATGTCCTTTCTTCACCTCATGGATTCTGTGGGTGAGGTTGTCTGTCTATTTAACCGTATCCATATCCTACTAGACTAGCTGTAATGTTAGAGGGTTTTTTTAACGTTGACTGTCCTGTGCTGAACTCTACATCAACATTTTGTCATGTATAAAAACTGATTTTTACAAGCGTGCATATTCTTAGCTTCCAACTTCAGTTCTCTGTACTAGGCCCTTCTGGGTCCAAAAGAATACTGCTCCTACTAATGCCCCCACCGTCAATTGTCTATTTGGAAACATACTGGGTGCAATCAAGAGCTGCTGAAGCTGCCTCCTCAACTTGTCTCTTCTCAACAATACTGGCCTGGGTGCAATCAAGTGCTGCCTCCTCCTCCTCCTCAACTTGTCTCTTCTCAACAATACTGGCCTGGGTGCAATCAAGTGCTGCCTCCTTCTCCTCCTCAACTTGTCTTTTCTCAACAATACTGGCCTGGGTGCAATCAAGTGCTGCCTCCTCCTCCTCTGTCAATTGTCTGTTCTCAACCATACTGGCCTAGGTGCAATCAAGTGCTGCTGCCTCCTCCTCCGTCAATTGTCTGTTCTCAACCATACTGGGTCCAATACAGTACTATTACTGCTGCTGGTTCCACTGTCAAATGTCTGTTTTCCACCCTACTGGGTCCAAGGCAATGCTGCCGGTGTTGCCAACTTGCACTTTGTGTCCTATGTCCCGTGTAATCACTTACACCTTGGCTAATGTGTACCTGTTCTGGGGTGCACAAGGTCTAATTAAATGGTACGCCTGTCTGTCTTCTGACCTGTGATGTCACTGAGACCGCATCAACTTCAACGCAGCCTATTCTTGGGCTGGTGCCACGATCTACCGTGTGTTTTGGTGGTCTGGCATGACATGGACTGCTCCAGCGGACATCTTCAATGCTGTCAAATGTTGTCGACCTGGCTGAGGTTTCACTATTTTTGCACTTTGATTTTTTCCACTTTTTTCATTGTAATAGCAACTGCAACTAAACGAAACTATACCCTATCAGACTCCCACTATTGTAGCTGCAATTATTCAGCCATTATAGCAAGGTTTGTTTTAGGTTCGGTTCGTACGAATCCGAACTTCACGAAAGTTCGCCGAATCGAACCGAACCAAACTTTTCAAAAGTTCGCTCATCCCTAGTAAGTGCCTTATATTAACTTTGCCTACATGCTTAAATGTCATTTTTTGAAATGAGACAACCCCTTTGAAGGACTAGACAGCTGACTCAGCCCTAGGAGTCCACTTCTTAGCATCCACCTCCTTCTGGGTAAGAGCAGCAACATTACATGCACAGGTCTTTAGCACATATGTGCTGATGTTCTTCAGACAGCCTAATCCAGTCAACTGGTATGGGTTCCTGGACTGGAGCTAGAGGTGGTGGAGTTAAGAGTCTCTGGAAGGATACTGCAAATCTGGAAAGTCTCCCCTCACACATTATTTCCTTGGTACACTCCCTGAATTGGAGATCAACATGGCTAGCAAGGAAATCACGTTGTCCAATCTGGATAGTAGATTACAACCTACTAGTTGATTCTTCTGGCCGGGTTCCTCAAATACTCTGTGGAAGGTGGTCAGGAATTCCTGCAGTTTTCAGGTCACATGGTTTCTTCTCTCCCAAAATGGAGTAGCTCAGGCTAGTGCATCACCTGAATGAAGCAAAACCAGGAAGGCTACTTTTGCCAAGTCAGTTGGGAACTCTTGCAGCTGTAACTTGAAGTTTATTGTGTACTGATTGATGAACCCTCTACATAGCTTAGGGTCTCCTTCATAGCGTGGAGGTAGTTGCAGACAAAAACCTGAAACACCAGAGGTATCAACTGTCGGAGACATTGATACAGATGCTGTGGCTGGAGGCTGTAGTACTGCAATGGTTGTGGTCAATGTAAAAATGCTGTACATGTACAGTAGGAAAGTAGTTGCTCTTGGCAATGTATCCAGTTTCTTGAGTATTTATGCAACCATCCATGGCCTGAGCAAACTGTTACAATCAGTAGGCGTAGAACCAATGTGTTAACCAACCTGTTTGACTTGGGGCTAAATCTAATGGCATTAAAATAGCACCCCCCTTGGATTCACCCTTTAACCCCAAAACAGAGATTGCTGCAGTGGAGACTAGGTCGCTACCTCCTAGTGTGGCCTGAGTGTGGTTGACAGCTGGCCCATGGGGGTAAGAGACACTAGTGTGAAGCTTCAAAGGATCAGGTAAAACCTGTCAGGGCAGGCAGAGTATGTGCAGATCACTGAAACAAGTCCAATGACAGAGCAAGCGGCAAAGGGGTAAAGGTCAGGCAGTGTGAGGGTCAGAGTCAAGAATGAGGCAGAGGTCATAAAATGGGCAGACAGATGAATCAGCACACCTTATGCAAGGCATAGCAAACTGGATCAACCTATTGCTTAGACAGATAATGAGGCAAACAGCGTATATAGCAGAAGCTGATTAACACATTAGAAACAAACTAGCAGCTGCACCCTAATAAAGACACAAGACACTAGTGCCTAGGCCTACTGCCAGGGTGCTGGACCTGCGACAGACACAGAGTGAGTAGAGTGGCCTCCATGCCCACATAAAGTATCAGTGCAGTGGCGAGCAAGAGTCACCAATATAACACTTTTTATTTGTTTATACAATGTTGTTGTTTAACTTTGTTGTTTAACTTTTATTAAACATGCAAATGACGGCTTAAGTGCACTGACGGGAGGTCCTTAGCCTTTTGGTGAAACTAATTTCCTCCACTAAACCTTGTTGTGCTCTAGTCCTGTCAATTAAAAAGAAGGGAAAGGCAAAATGAGGCTGAGCGGAGAAGCTAAGGTGCTGACTAAGACCTGGCCCTCGGAGCACTTAGGGCCCACTGCAATGCCCAAGCTAGCTCCGATCATGATTGTTTAACCACTTACATGCTGAGGTCAATAGCAACTGCTGCATGTAAGTGGTTGACAAGGGGTGGGGGCTCCCTCTGTGCCGAATCAGCCCCCCCGTGACATGATATTGCGGTGCTGACAATTGCCATGGCAAGCAGATAAACTTAAAGGGGTTCTCCAGGAATGAAGAAAATGAAAATACTTAAATATTACTTTATAATAAATATATTCTCAAATGTCATTATTTATAATGGCTAGTATTGTCTGGGGAGCAATCATCAGGAGAAACAAAATGGCCACCGTCTCATTAGTTTACACAAAACCTGTCCTATTCACACAGCAGGACAAGTTACTTCACTACACTGAGGTAAAGAGCTGCCACATCCTCCTCTCTGCTCTGCTTGTCAGGGATTATGGTCCTGAATACAGATGATAAGAAATTCAGCTGAATATCTGGGGAATTTAGTTCATGAGGAGACATGAAGAACAGAGAGAATGGACAGGGCAGACTCTGGTGATGTGGGGCTATGGTAATGGAGACTGCATTTAAGTGCTCCATTCCTACAGAGATTCACCTGTATTCAGTATCATAACCCCTGGCAACTAGAGCAGAGAGGAGGATCTTCAGTGTTGTGAAGTAACTTGTCCTGTTGTGTTTTTAGGACAGGTATTGTGTGATCTAATGGCACAGCGGCCATTTTGTTTCTCCTGATGAATGCTTCCTAGACAAAACGAGCCATTATAACTAATGAAAGGTATTTGAGAATATATTTATTATAAAATAATATTTAAGTATTTACATTTTCTTAATTCCTGGAGAACCCCTTTAACACAGAAGTTTAATAAGCCTTGCCAGAAGTGAGACGTCAGATTTGAAAAATTGAGCTGTGGTCTATAGACCCAAACTACTCTGTGTCCTTAAGGGGTCAAAAAGTTATATTATGCTATATTTTTCTAGAAACATACATAAAATGTATATTGCATAATACAGCCATTGTATAGTAGAAGAGCACGATTAATTTAAAAATGAAAAATTAAGAAAAAAAAGTGTGCCATTGACGGGGAGAGTTTATTGTGAAAATATTATTACAAAAAGCAAATTGTTGAGATGTTCTGAAATGATAAAGCCATTTCAATAAAACATTATTTATTTAATGCATTTATTTCAATGACTTACAATAGTGTGGCCTTGGTGAACCGATGTTTTGCAACTCTAAAAAATTTGAAAGTGACAGAAATCTCCATAAAATGGTTAACTGTGTAGAGTGCAAGGACTAAATAGTCTAGATACAAAGAAAAAAATCACATATGTAAAGCAATAGATTCATAGCTAACAAAAGATTCTCTTCAGATTGTCTTTCTTTAGTTATTAAAAAAGAGGGTGCCAATTGTGCTTAAAGGGGTTGTCCCACAAAAAATATTCTACAGTTTTCAAACCAGCACCTGGATCTGAATACTTTTGTAACTGCATGTAATTAAAAATTCTGTATAGCTACTGAGTTATTCAGTAAAATGTATCTGTGTAGTGCCACTTAATTTCTTATTTCTTTGACCTGCTCACTGAGATGGCCGCACATGCTCAGTTTCATCTTTCAACTACCTCCTGAGCTGTGATAGGGAGAGCTGAGACATGCCTCCTGAGCTGTGATAGGGAGAGCTGAGACACGCCTCCTGAGCTGTGATAGGGAGAGCATGGACACGCCTCCTGAGCTGTGATAGGCAGAGCATGGACACGCCTCCTGAGCTGCAGCAGAAAAGACACTCCCCTTGAGCTGCCAGCTTGATATAAATCTAACAGAGCAATGAATGGGGAGATCTCTGGATCCATGTGAGGTACAGGGCTGGTTCTAGCTTTGTCAGAAAGAGGTTGTCATGTACTATTTGATGTCTGATTTTCATCTTTTTACATTATTCGTGGGATAACCCCTTTAACTTTTTGTCGTCATTTATACCAGTCAGAATCAGTACATTTAGGCCCCATTCACACGACCATATATTTGCGGGCCCGCATTACTGCGGACCCGCAAATATACGGGGGCCGTCCGGCATGTGTTCCGCAGCCCTCGGAACACACGCCGTGCGGCCCCATTGAAAATGCCTATACTTGTCCGTGAGCACGGACAAGTATAGGACATGCTTCAAAAGAGGTGAATGGGGCCGCATCTATTCCCGCATTTTTGCGGATAGATACGGCCCCATTCATACGGTCGTGTGAATGGGGCCTTACACTGTGTTGTTTAAGTGTTCCCTTGATTATTTTTTTTTTGAGCTGTGAACATCATAAAACTACTATTCTAAAACTAACAGTGCAGGGGGTCACTTTTAATTTTATGCTAAATATACAGTATGACAGACACTATATGATAAATAGCATTTATGTAATCAACAAACACATTCTTGCCACTTGTAAAAAGGTCAAAATCTAACAAAAACATGAATATCTGTTCATTGTCAGTTTTCCTGCGTGCATTAAATTCACTATTCTGTGTATGCAGAGTATGGGCCAGGATTAGCTGAGCAGAGAAGGCTCATGGTTGTGCCTGTCTGTGCCCACTTCACTGAACTAAGCTAAACTAAGCTCAGCTGATTCTGGCATAGCACATGGTTACAGGGTACCAACCAAGCAAGGAAATCTGTGCTTTGGGGGGAATCTCTGTAGTAAAAATACAAAATCAATTGATAAAATACATTAGAAAAATTATTATTAGGGAATTAGGGACATTAAAAAAAAACAATTAAAAGTTTAGTTACTCTTTAAGTCACCGTGATTTACTATATCCATCACAATTAACACATTCACCAAGAAGTAAAACATTAGAGGTGAATGGGGCCGCATCTATTTCCGCATTTTTGCAGATACATACGGCCCCATTCAGACAGTCGTGTGAATGGGGCCTTATGCTTGCTGTTTAGGATCTACTCCTGGTTTAACCTAAAAACAATAAATAAATAAATAAATGAAAAACTGCACTAAATTGTGACTTGTGAACAAATCCTGAGGCTAATAGACATGAGGGTATTACAGCTAGACATGCTATTTGTACAGAGTTGTACATATCATCAACTTTATATGTGGCAAGCTGTTTAGAATGGTTTATTACGGAGTTACTATATTCTCATAAAACAGTGTTGTACTGCATGGATGTCCATATGGTAACACCTGGAGTATCTATGGTCACTTATGACATAGCTCAATTATGATATCAGTTCAATAATGACATGGAGTCACCCTTAATCTAAAATATAAAGCTGAGTGTATGTATGTATGTATGTCCGCTAAAGGAATCCATTTTTCTTAACTGCTGTAGGTCAGAGGACAGGGCGCTGTCAATGACACTGGTAGCGAAGTGGAGTAGGGTGACTACTCAGACCACCCTCAAAAGACAGACTTTTAAACCCTGCCCTGGCTATGGTTAGGACACCCCCCCAAATCCACCTCCCATTCAACAGCCAGCAGAGATTTAAAAAATTAAGGTAAAATCAACCTCAGGTCAGGTGCAGAGGTTGGAGAGAGGGTGACTTTCTCCCTGCAGCTCACGTTCAGACAGCACAGTGCTGCTGTATGAGCGTCAGCTGTTCAAAAGCACATCCTTGCGTCCGTCCAGGCCCTGCGCCGGACAAAGGACAGGGAGTCTGAAAGCCAGACTGTCCATCCTAAAACTGGACCTCTGGCCACCCTAGAGCGGAGTGCTGTGGAGGTCACAGTTAAGGGGACGGTCCGCTATGGAGGTCAGTGTTAAGAGACAGAGTGCTATAGAGGTCATTGTTAAGGAGGTAGGTTATTGTGACAATTCTGTTAAGGAGATGGGGTACTGTGGAGGTCACTTATAAATGGGTGGTCACTGTTAAAAGAACATACACTGTGGAGGTCACTGTTAAGGGGGTGGGCGCTGTGGAGATCACTGTTAAATGGGCGAGATGCTGTGGAGGTCACTGTTAAAGGGGCGGGCACTGTGAAAGTTACTGTTAAGGGGTCAGGAGACTGTGGAGGTCATTATTAAAGGGGAAGTCACTGTGGGGGTCACTGTTAAGGGAGCGGAATGCTGTGGCAGTCACTTTTAAAGAGGCGAGTGCTGTGAAGGTCTCTGTTAAGGGGGCAAGGAATGGTGAAGGTCACAGTTGAGGGGATTATCTGCTATGGAGGTCAGTGTTAAGGGTCAGGGGCTGTATAGGTCACTGTTAAAGGGGTGGGATATTGTGGAGGTCACATTTTAAGTAAAAGAGCTCTGTGGAGGTCACTGTTAAGGAGATGGTTTATTGTGGAAATCACTGTTAAGGAGACAAGTTACTGTGAAGATCACTGTTAAAAGGGTGGGCGCTGTGGAGACAGGGGACTGTGGAGTTCACTATTAAAGGGGAAGGCCACTGTAGAGGTCACTGTTAAAAGGGTGGGCACTGTGGATGTCACTGTTAAGGGGGCATGGGACTGTGGAGGCCACTATTAAAGGGACAGGTCGCTGTGGAGGTCACTGTAATGGAGAACACTGTGGATATCTTTTAACCTCACACACAAACATAAAATGAAATATACCCATGTGAAGCTGGGTCTTTCTGAAAAAAAATTTACCTACTGAGCCACTGTACTGAAAGCCATAGAGTCTATACCTTGAAGTTTTAATAGATCAATATGTTTACATTCAGGAATAAAAATATATATAAAAAAAAGCTATTTCTTAACCTTTTTTTAATGTTTGGCTTCTTGGTGAATGTGTTAATTGTAATGGATATAGTAAATCACGGTGACTTAAAGAGTAACTAAACTTTTAATTGTTTTTTTTTTAATGTCCCTAATTCCCTAATAATAATTTTTCTAATGTATTTTATTAATTGATTTTGTATTTTTACTACAGAGATTCCCCCCAAAGCACAGATTTCCTTGCTTGGTTGGTACCCTGTAACCATGTGCTATGCCAGAATTAGCTGAGCTTAGTTTAGCTCAGTTCAGTGAAGTGGGCACAGACAGGCACAACCATGAGCCTTCTCTGCTCAGCTAATCCTGGCCCATACTCCGCATACACAGAATAGTGAATTTAATGCACGCAGGAAAACTGACAATGAACAGATATTCATGTTTTTATTAGATTTTGACCTTTTTACAAGTGGCAAGAATGTGTTTGCTGATTACATAAATGCTAATTATCATATAGTGTCTGTCACACTGTATATTTAGCATACAATTAAAAGTGACCCCCTGCACTGTTAGTTTTAGAATAGTAGTTTTATGATGTTCACAGCTCAAAAAAAAAAATAATCAAGGGAACACTTAAACAACACAGTGTAAGGCCCCATTCACACGACCGTATGAATGGGGCCGTATCTATCCGCAAAAAAGCGGGAATAGATGCGGCCCCATTCACCTCTTTTGAAGCATGTCCTATACTTGTCCGTGCTCACGGACAAGTATAGGCATTTTCAATGGGGCCGCACGGCGTGTGTTCCGGGCCCGCAAATATACGGTCGTGTGAATGGGGCCTTACTCCAAGTCAATCACACTTCAAATCAGCCTGCCCAGTTCTGAAGCAACACTGATTGTGAATCATTTTCTCCTGCTGTTGTGCAAATTGAACAGACAACCTGTAGAATTGGCAGTTAGAAAGACAATCCCTATAAAGGAGTGGTTCTGCAGGTGTTGACCACAGACCATTAGGCCCCATTCACACGACCGTATGCATTCCGTGATCCATATAAAAACGGAACAGAAGACATTCGGAAAGTCTTCCGTAGTGTTCCGCAATTTTGCGGACCCATTGACTTTAATGGGGCTGCAGATGTGATTTTGTGGCCAAGTATAGGACATGTTTTAGTTTTTTTGCGGGGGAACTTCCATGAGATACGGGATGGGGAATGCACACTGTGTGAATTCCGCTTTTTTTTTCTCCTATGGAAAAATGAATGGGTCCGTATGATTCCGCATCTTATCCACAAAAATGCGGATAAGATGCGGAAATGTACATACGATGGTGTGAATGGGGCCTTACTCTATTCTCATCCTTTTTGGCTGTTGTTTTGGTCACTTTTGCATTTTGTCATTGCTCTCACTCCTAGGGGTAGCATGAGGCGGTGTCTACAACCCACAGAAGTTGCTCAAGTAGTCAGCTCATCCAGGCTGGCACATCAATGCAAGCTGTGACAAGGTTAGCTGTGTCTCTGTAAGAACAGGAGGCCGTAGGAGGGAAACAACCCAGAAGCAGGTCTGCTAAGTCCTCCTTTGTGCAAGGAGGAACAGGAGGTGCCAGAGCCATGTATAATGACCACCAGCAGGCCACTAATATCCAGGTGTCTGCTCAAACTGTCAGAGACAGGCTCCATGAGGGTGGTATGAGGGCCCGACACCATGCAGGGCGATTGGCACTTGCCAGAGAACACCACAATTTGACATTGGCGCCCGGTGCTCTTCATGTATGAGAGCAGGTTTGCACTGAGCACATGTGTCAGATGTGACAGAGTCTGGAGACACCGTGGAGAATGTTCTACTGCCTGAAACATCCTCCAGCATGGCCGGTTTGTCAGTGGGTCAGTAATGGTGTTGGGAGGCATTTCTTCGGAGGGCCGCACAGCCCTCCATGTGCTAGCCAGTGGTACCCTGACTGCCATTAGGTACTGGGATGACATCCTCAGACCCATTGTGAGAGCATATTCAAATGCAGTGAGCCCTGGGTTCCTTCTGATGCATGACAATGCTAAGTATCATGTGACTGAAGTGTGTCATCAGTTCCTGCATGATAAAAGGCATTGATGATATGGACTGGCCTGCCCGTTCACCACACCTAACATCATGTCTTGTTCCATCCACCAATGCCACGTTGCACCACAGACTGTCCAGGAGTTGACTGATGCTTTAATCCAGGTCTGGGAGGAGATCCCTCAGGAGAACATCCGCCAGCTTATCAGGATCATTCCCTGGCATTGTAGGGAAGTCATACAGGCACGTGGAGGCCACGTTGTTCTCAAAGCATTCCACTATGTAATGAATACAGATTTGCAACTGCAATATTTAATTCATTGAGATCTAGGTTGTGGTATTTTAGTGTCTCCTTATTTTTTTGAGCTTTTGTATTATAGTTCTTCATTACCTGTCAACTGTGTTGGAAGCTAGCCCTACTAGAGCAGTACATCCCTGGTGAGTGGGCAGTTATGGGGCTGTAAAAGCTCCATTTACATAGTGATTAGTGTCGGCTGAATACCGCGTGTGCTCGAGCGTCATGCTCGAGTCCCCTCCCCACACGCTAATTAGCCAATTAGCGTGTGGGAAGGTGCTGGCATTCACTGTAATGCCAGTAGCCATCTTAGCTACTGGCATTACACTGATTGGCTAGCTGGGAACGCGTCATCGGATGCTATAAATCACCAGGTGACATGTGACCCGCCAGTGTTAGACAGGGAGAGCTGCAGCAAGGAGGGACAGAGAGTGTAGGGAGAGAAGCACGCTAGGCAGGGATAGAAAGCGATCAGAAAAGACCCAAAAGCCCTTTTAAGGGCTATTATATCTGGCACAAACTTCTTTTTTATATTTGAGGACTTTAAAGGTGTTGAAAATAGCACTAGGTGACCTGCCATTAACGCCACAAGCTCTGCTGCAGCAAGGAGGGACATACACTGTAGGGAGAGAAGCATGCTAGGCAGGGATAGAAATCGCACAGAAAAAAAACAAAAGTCCTTTTAAGAGCTATTATATCTGGCACAAACCTTTATTTACTGATATTTGAGGACTTTAAAGGAGGTGAAAATTAGGTGGCCTGCCATTAATGCCACATGTGCTGCTGCATGCTGTAGGATATTCTCTGCATACTATATACCTGACATACTTTACTATAATTTCTGCTGTTAACCCGCAGTACTTCTTTTGCGTCTTGCTGTATAACATTTGCGTATTGATTGCGTATTGAATTTCTATAGGCAGGGTAAGTATCATTGTTCAATAGTCCATTGTGAAATACGTCTTTTTTATAATTTTTTTGGGTGGAAAAAAAACCCCAAGTGTGCCCTGTCAGTAACGCTAGGTGCACAGCGTATTACAACCGTTCAAAAATCTATGTAGCTGACATCCGTATTTGATACCATTAATTTAGGCCTCAGTTCCTCATTTGCTGCTGCAGTTAAATTTTCCCAAGGAGGGAATTAAACTATAGGGATAGGATTTGAGTAGGTAGAAAGATTGTCGCTGTTCCAAAAAGACCAAACTCCATTGTAGCAAGACCAAAGTCCATTGTGAAATACGTCTGAAAAACATAACCCGGGCCCTGACCAACGCAGTTACTGGCAAGGTCCACTTAACAACTGACACATGGACAAGCGCTTGTGGCCAGGGACGCTACATCTCCCTGACGGCACACTGGGTGAACGTTGTGGAGGCTGGGAGCAAGTCGTCCCTTGGGATGGCCCAGGTGCTACCCACGCCGAGGATTGCAGCCCCTGCTTCCATCCGGATTTCCACTGCCACCTATAGTAGCGGCTGCAACTCCTCCTTCTCTTCCTCCACCTCCTCCTCCACTTCTTCCCATGCAGAATTGCCATCTTGCAGCACCACTCAGACTTCTGTCAGTAGCTGGAAGCAGTGTAGCACAGCAGTCGGTAAGCGGCAACAGGCCGTGCTGAAGCTTATTTGCCTGGGTGACAAACAGCACACCGCCGCAGAGCTGTGGCATGGCATAAGGGAACAGGCTGAGCTGTGGCTCTCGACAGTCAACCTACAGCCAGGCATGGTTGTATCCGATAATGGCCACAACTTGATAGCGGCTTTGGAGCTGGCCAACCTCCCACACAGGCCCATGTATTAAACTTAGTGGTTCAGTGGTTTCTAAAAACCTACCCCAATTTGTCTCAGCTACTGGTGAAAGTGCGTCGCCTGTGTGCCCATTTCCGCAAGTCAACGACAGCTTTAGCCGGCCTGGAAACCCTGCAGCAGTGCTTGCGGTTGCCGGCTCACCGACTGCTGTGCGACCTGAGCACGCAATAGAATTCCATCTTACACTTGTTGAGCAGGCTTTGTGAGCAGCAGAGAGCAGTAGTAGAATACCAGCTGCAACACGTTCGGCACCTTTCTAGTCAGCTTCCGCTCTTCACAAGCAATGAGTGGACATTGATGTCTGACCTCTGTGAGGTGTTATGCAACTTTGATGAATCTACACAGATGGTGAGCGGTGATAAAGCCATTATCAGCGTAATCATCCCACTTCTGTGTCTACTAAAAAGCTCGCTGCTCACAATAAAGGCCGATGCTCTGTGTGTGGAAGAGGTGGAAAAGGGGGAAGACCCTACACAGGGTGATTGCCAGACCACCCTCGATTCGTCTTCTCAGCGCCAATTAGAGGAGGAGGAGGAGACGGGGGAAAAGGGGGAAGACCGCTACACATTGTAGGCATACCACGTTTACACCATCTCTTCGGTGTGGATGGGCTGAAGAGGAGGAGGAAGAAGAGGACGAGGAGGATATTGAGAGTCATGCTCCTAGTGGGGAGAGCAAAGCCTTGTCTGTTGGGACTCTGGTACACATGGCTGACTTCATGCTAAGCTGCCTTTCCCGTGACCCGCGCGTTATACGCATATTAGGCAACACGGATTACTGGTTGTTCACCCTTCTCGACCCCCGCTACAAAGAGAACTTCACATCTCTCATTCCTGTGGTGGAGAGGACAAGTAAAATGGTGCAATACCAGAAAGCCCTTGTCGAAAAATTGCTCCACAAATTTCCATCTGACAACGCTGGCGGCAGAGTACGTAGTTCCTTGGCCACCCGAGGAGGGGAGACGAGGGGAACACACAGCAGTTCCAACAAAGGCAAGGCAACACTCTCCAAGGCCTTGGACAGTTTTATGATACCCGCCAGCAGCCTCACCCTGATGAGCGGTCTAGTGTGACAAGGAGGGAAAAGTTTTGGAAGATGGTAAAGGAGTACGTAGTTGACAGTGTCAACATCCTTTGCGATCCCTCTGTGCCGTATAATTATTGGGTGTCTAAGCTGGACACGTGGCACGAACTGGCGCTCTACGCCTTGGAGGTGCTGGCCTGCCCTGCCATTAGCGTTTTGTCTGAGCGGGTATTTAGTGCCGCTGGGGGCATAATTATTGATAAGCGCATCCGCCTGTCAACTGACAATGCTGACAGGTTGACGCTTATCAAAATGAACAAGGCCTGGATTGTCCTTGACTTCTCTACTCCACCAGAGGAAAGCGGCTTAACATGAAGGAACCTTAAATCTGGCTTTTAGGGTGTATTGAATACACTGTATTATCATGTACCCCTTCCTCTTCTCGTCCTCTTCCTCCTCCTCCTCCACCATATGAAACAGCTTATTAGGCTGCCCTCAAAGTCCACCAGCTGGGCCTGCACCCGAATTTTTTAGCCGGTCAGCTTACCAGTTGGGCCTGCAACATAATTTTTTGGCCTGTCAGCTCACCAGCAGGCACTCAACCATAATGTTTTACACGCTTAGCTCACCAGCTTGGCCTGCACCCGAATTTTTTAGCCGGTCAGCTCACCAGCTGGGCCTGCAACATAATTTTTTGGCCTGTCAGCTCACCAGCAGGCACTCAACCATAATGTTTTACAAGCTTAGCTCACCAGCTGGGCCTGCACCCAAATTTTTTAGCCGGTCAGCTCACCAGCTGGGTGTATCACCCGTCATTTTTTTGGACGGTCAGCTTGGCATTAGTGTGTCACGCGTAAATATTTTTAACGGTCTGCTCTTCAGCAGAATGTCACATCAAGAATATCATTTTTTTGGACGGTCAGCTCGGCATTAGCGTGTCAACCTTAAATTTGGGACAGTTTGATAAAGTGCGGTGGCCACAGCATGGAGTCCTATTCCATTATTCAGAGCTCAAGTATTGAGTCGACCAGGCTTGATTTGAACACTCAAATTTTTGAACACTCAAGTAAACGATTCCAGCCCCCGGGACACTCAACGAACAGCATTGGGCAGGCGCCGAGAGGCAGGGGCTCCGACAGGTGGTAGCTCACATCCCTGCAGACGGCCAACTTGATCCCAAGATCAAACTTCGAGCTTTTTAAGTGCAGAAGCTTAGATAAACGTTATGGGACCTGGAATTACCGCAGTTACTGGCACTAGACTTGCCCTCCAATAGATCCTCGTTAAAGGATTTTACGTGTACTCATTCCAATTACAGGGCCTCAAAAGAGTACTGTATTGTTATTTTTCGTCACTACCTCCCCCGAGTCATGAGTGGGTAATTTAAACGCCTGCTGCCTTCATTGGATGTGGTAGCCGTTTCTCTGGATCCCTCTCCGGGGTCCTTGAAGAAGGCGACCCCCTGGCGACGGAGCGGAGAGCGAGAGCGGAACGGCCGACGGGGCATGCGCGGCTGGGGGGGGCTCCAGGTAGCGTGGCGGTGGATAACGAAAAAATAAAGAGTTGTCAGCGGTGCGGTGGAAGCAGAATGTGTCCCTTAATTTTTTTTTTCGGTCAGCTCAGCAGCAGAGTTTCACTCTTAAATTTTTTGGACGGTCTGCACAGCAACAGAATGTCACCCCTATTGTTTTTGAGTGTCAGCAGCAGGCCATGAATTATAATTTTTCACGGGTGTGTCTGATGCCCTATTTTATGTGTAATAAAGGGTGTATTAGAGTGCCTGATCCTTGTAATTTTTGACAGCCCTTTCCCTTAGTGCATAGGCTTTATGAGTGTCAGAGTCCCACAATTATAACACAGTGTGAATGAGGCCCTCTTTTATATGATATACCAGTTATATGGGAGTGCCTTATCCGTGTAATTTTTGGCAGCACTAGCGCTTAACGTACAAGTAAATCTATGTTTCCTAACAATATTTCCTGTAAAATCGATGTTATATTGGGTTTTTGGCGGGCATTTTTGTCATTCCATAAAAATGGCGTAATAGTCGGCCATCATCTTTAATAGCAGCAACGTCGGTGTCCAAGATACATTCAGGCATCCTCCCCATGCTGTTCCCTAACCATTTCAATGGTGTTTCCACCATTTTCTGACGTTTCCCTATGGACCAGACACCCTCCCCTAATCCGAGCAGGGGTGCCTGGTCTTCTCCCATTGACTTCCATTATACCACCTAGTGTTCGGCCAGAGCACCTGAGCACCCGAACATCGGGGTGCTCGATCATCACTAATAGTGATTGATCAAACCTTTTATGTGATGATTTTCCACTGACCATAGTAATTTATGTTCAGAAAACATATCCAATACTGAGATAGTTCAATATCTGATCAGCAGGAATCTGACACCTGGCACTTCAATCAGAGGTATTGAAAAAAAATGTATTCGCAACAAATCTGAATTTCCTTGATTCATTTTAACTAATCATTTTTTTCCAAAAATGGCTACACATTTTACAAACTGTAAGTTAGAAGCCCGGGAACGCAAGATCACTCATAATGCCATGCAAGCAGCCAATTCACAGCTAGCCAGCTCCTGTGATATCATAGCCCTTTAAAAGCCTCATCCCGTGTGGTCTCTGCCATTTCACTGTGAGCTGAGCATAGGGAGAGACTTGGCAAGCTTGAGGGACGGTGTTAAAGAAAGCCTTTAATTGTAGAATATTGGATAGGGAGAGTGCAGGGACAGTGCAGGCACAGTGCAGGGAGATCGTAGGGAGAGTTTTCATACGCTGTAGGGAGATCATAGGGAGGGCATAGGGGGACTGCAGGGGCAGGCTAGGGACCCAGCTCAGTTTGTTTCAATCTCTGTGTAGGGAACATAGCTAACTAACTGAACAGTTTCCACCTTGCTTAATAGACAAGCAATTCCATTAGACCTTGATTCTCAAATTGGGGTGAATAACCTGTCTTGTTCTATAAACCGTATCAGACCTGCCTGTCACAGTAACCGTTTCACTACCAGAAAAGATGTATACAAAGATATACTCTCCCTTCGGAATATAGCTGATTTGACGCGCCTCATGACAAATTAATTCAGAACAAAGAAGCACATTCAGCAAAATGTGTGAATCACATTTTTTTTTTGTAATTTGCTCATTTCTACCTGACACCCCAGCCGATTGGCTGTTTGAAGAGGAGGCAACGCTCCATGCAAGTACTGCTTCCTCTCCATTACACTGTGCGTTAGCTCCCCTGTAGCAGTTGTGTAGTGTAATTATTAAGTATTAAGTTTTCGTTCTGTTTACCACGGAGACTTCTGAGACGACATGCAGTATAATGAAAAGGAAGCAACAACCACATGGAGCGTCACCTTCTTTTTTGAACAGCTGATCAGCGGGGGTGCCAGGTATCAGACTCCTGTCGATCAGATATTGATTACCTATCCTGAGGATAAGTCATCAATATACAGTGCCTTGCAAAAGTATTCAGCCCCCTGGAACTTTTCAACCTTTTGCCACATTTCAGGCTTCAAACAAAAAGATATAACATTTTACATTTTTGGTGAAGATTAAGAATCAACAAGTGGGTCACAATTGTAATAATAAAACTGAAAAGTTGGGCATGCAAGATTATTCGTCCCCCTTGCATTAATACTTTGTTGCGCCACCTTTTGCTGCGATTACAGCTGCAAGTCGCTTGGGGTATGTCTCTATCAGTTTTGCACATCTAGAGACTGAAATTCTTGCCCATTCTTCCTTGCAAAACAGCTGGAGCTCTTTGAGGTTGGATGGAGAGCATTTGTGAACAGCAGTTTTCAGCTCTTTCCACATATTCTCAATTGGATTCAGGTCTGGACTTTGACTTGGCCATTCTAAGACCTGGATACGTTTATTTTTGAACCATTCCATTGTAGATTTTGCTTTATGTTTGGGATTATTGTCTTGTTGGAAGATAAATCTCCGTCCTAGTCTCAGGTCTTTTGCAGACTCCAACAGGTTTTCATCCAGAATGGTCCTGTATTTGGCTCCATCCATCTTCCCATCAATTTTAACCATCTTCCCTGTCCCTGCTGATGAAAAGCAGGCCCAAACCAAGATTCTGCCACCACCATGTTTGACAGTGGGGATGGTGTGTTTAAGGTGATGAGCTGTGTTGCTTTTACGTCAAACATATCGTTTTGCATTGTTTCCAAAAAGTTCAATTTTTGTTTCATCTGACCAGAGCACCTTCTTCCACATGTTTGGTGTGTCTCCCAGGTGGCTTGTGGCAATCTGTAAACAAGACTTTTTATGGATATCTTTGAGAAATGGCTTTCTTCTTGCCACTGTTCCATAAAGGCCAGATTTGTGAAATGTTCGACTGATTGTTGTCCTATTGACAGACTCTCCCACCTCAGCTGTAGATCTCTGCAGTCCATCCAGAGTGATCATGGGCCTCTTGGCTGCATCTCTGATCAGTCTTCTCCTTGTTTGAGATGAAAGTTTAGAGGGATGGCTGGGTCTTGGTAGATTTGCAGTGGTCTGATACTCCTTCCATTTCAATATGATCGCTTGCACAGTGCTCCTTGGGATGTTTAAAGCTTGGGAAATCTTTTGGTATCCAAATCCGGCTTTAAACTTCTCCACAACAGTATCACGGACCTGCCTGGTTTGTTCCTTGGTCTTCATGATGCTCTCTGTGCTTTAAACAGAACCCTGAGACTATTACAGAGCAGGTGCATTTATACAGAGACTTGATTACACACAGGTGGATTCTATTTATCTTCATCAGTCATTTAGGACAACACTGGATCATTCAGAGATCCTCAATGAACTTCTGGAGTGAGTTTTCTGAACTGAAAGTAAATGGGCCGAATAATTTTGCACGCCCAACTTTTCAGTTTTATTATTGCAAAAAAAGTTTGAATAATCCAATAAATTTCGTTCCACTTCACAATTGTGACCCACTTGTTGATTCTTCACCAAAAATTTAAAATGTTATATCTTTTTTGTTTGAAGCCTGAAATGTGGCAAAAGGTTGAAAGGTTCCAGGGGGCTGAATACTTTCGCAAGGCACTGTAAACATGCTGCAAAACCCGTTTAGTACTTTACAGCACATAATGAACATACTGCATTCTAAACTGTGAATGAATTAAAATGTAATCTGAACTGAAATGAAGAATAAAAAAAAGGTTGTCATTTTATAAATAGCTGTAAGATATTATTATGGCTCCAGTAACTGATTACCTTTGCCAAAAAGTCTAGGACAATCCCTAGCATGATAAGTAAAAGCTTAAATGAAATTATATTGAAAAATGGCATGTAATTCTTCTTCTCACTAACCATTTAATTGGAAGTACTGTAATTTCTTTTTTATCCATTCTACCTTAAAAATCATCCCTCCAGGCACTGGCTTTCTGGAGAGCCTATGTAACCTCATGCTTAAAGGAGTATTGCCATTCCTGCCATCAGTGTCTGATAGGTGCATGTGCCACCTCTGGGAGATGCACCTATCACTAGAACGGGACCCCCAACGTTAACACAAGGTAGTCACCCATGGGTGGCCCCCTCTCTTCACTGCTATGGAAGTTCAAAATAGCTGATCTCTAGTTCAGCTGTTTCTAGCAGAATCATGGCAGTGAAGTAGAAGTTGTCATACATGCACTGTGCACTCTCCATTCACCACTATAGGACTTCCAAAAATAGCTAACTCAACTATTTTCAGAACTATGATGAAAGTGAATGGAGGGTGACCATGTATGCACAATGTGCTATCCTTCACTTTCCGGTTTAGGAGATAAGCGCATGTCCTAGAGGTCTAGTGATATGCCATCAATGCCTCAGATGGTCACTTACTAATGTATTGTTATTATGCATTTTGCTTCCTTCACATTATACACTGCTTGTTTCCATGGTTACGACCACCCTGCAATCCATCATCAGTGCCCGTGCTTACGCACTATAAGAAAAAGTACCAACCTATATGAGCACCCACGGTCCCAGCCACCAGAGAAGCCAGTACTTTTCATAACCACTGGATATGAGCAATGTACGTATAATGTGATGGAAAATGTATGCAACCAGCAAAGGAGGCAATATGGACAATCACAATACATTAGTAAGTGGCTTCTATTAACTTTCTCTACATAATAAATGCCATTTGTTGAAGTGAGACCACCTCACAATAATAATAATAATCTTTATTTATATAGCACCAACATATTCCGCAGCACTTTACAATCATGGGGTTAATGTACAAACAGAGTAATAAATAACAATAACTTTAAGCCTCAAATTTAAGAAGAAATATTATATAATGGATAGAATCAATAGAGACATATGTAGATTCAAACATCTCAGGGAAGTTCTCTACCCTGTACAGGACTTACAAGTTTTATTATAGTAAAATATCTTAAGGAGAACCTTTCACCACTCCTGACATGCCTGCTTTAATAGCTTCATGCATTCCCCATGTAATACCAATTCTGGAGCATCTATTCTTATGTCTGTATGTTGTATCATTCCTTTATTATTTCTACTAGAAGTTATGAGTGAATTGCTAGCAGTCTACAGTACGGGTACAGAGGGGTGGTAGCCAGTTAGGGGGTGTGTCCCTGCACAGTCAGAAAATGGCAGATTGGGCACCCCCCCCAACTGATTACCACCCCTCTGTACCCTTACTGAAGGCTAATAGCAATTCATTCATAACTTCTAGTAGAAGTAACACAGGATTGGCACAACACAGAGTCATAAGACTAGATGCTCCAGAATTATTACATGGAGAATGCATGAAGCTACTAAAACAGACATGCCAGGAGCGGAGACAGGTTCTCCACTCAGTGATATACACCATTGTTGCTTCGTTTATGTAAGGAACCAATTAGCCAATTATATTGCATTATAAAGAAATAACATTTGAATATGTTACTTACAGTTGGGCATAAACAGATGTGTAGGTTGATAAGGCATATGCTTCTTAACATAGAGATAACTTAAAATGCAATTAACCCTTTCATTACATCTTCAGGTTACCTTAGAATTGAATTAAAAAAAAAAGCATTTCTGATCAAGACTGTTGAAAATAAATCTAATATACAATAATTATAATATATTATATTATAATATATAATCATAATTATAATATCAAGTTAGCATTAATTAAAATCAGTATCATGTTATGTTTAAAAACTATGAACACTTTCAGGGGCATTTTTTCATTACTGCATTCTACTCATTTTAAGCTAAAAATCATTTTTTTTCAATGGGCCTTCTACACCTTTCAGTTTTACTGAATTTCAGTTCATAGCCTTTAAGCCATATGCATTACTTTTCTATTATCATTAGAAATAAGCTTATTATTTGTGCAGCCTAACATCTAATATCACAAGGAAATTCAATTTGTGACAATTTACTTTGTCACAAAGCATATTCCTTTGAATGTAGCGGGCACAATGACAGGGAATAGTGACCACGCCATAATTGAATTCCTCAGCTGCTACATTCAACTCTGATTGCAGCATCTGATGCTACAGTCATGAACTTTAACGGGTTAATCCTGTTAAAAAAACAAAAACAAAAAAACATATTCACCTTATCCATTTGCTCGTGGAGAGGCCATAGCGGCTATCTTGATTGAAGACACCAAGCGAAATCTTGAGCAGTGAAGTGATGATGTCATCACGTGGCTTCCATTCGTTCAACACTGCTAACGTAGTATAAGATCTTAGAAACCACAGAAAAGTATTGTCGATTTAATCCAGTACTAAGTATAAGGCGCACGGTATAAAATATTATAAGTAAACAGAAGTGTTGAGCATGCATGCTCGGCCGAACTCGCTGTTCAGCCGAGCATGCCTACGCTCGGGTCCGCTCGGTGTTCGGTCGAACACCGAGTGTACTCGAGTGCATTGCTCGAGTCTCTTCCCCACACTGTAATGTATGCTAATGTGCAGGAATTTGTATGCTAATGCGTACGCATTGTGCGCTAATGCGTACAGATTCAGTTAATTAGCATACTTTTACGAGTGAAAGGAGTAAAAGAGGAGAAGTTGCGATTGTGACCTTTTATATTAACCAGACACCCTCCCCTCTTCCGAGCGGAGGGTGCCTGGTTTAGTCCCATTGACTAACATTATGCTCGGGTCCTCGGCCAGAGCACCCGAGCATACGAGCACAGAGGTGCTCGCTCAACACTAGTAAATAGGTATCAGCGCTCTACATAATATAAGTTTAAGCATAATATTTTTACTACGTACATTAAACATATTAACTGTAGACACTATACATAGCAAATTTTCACGTTTAGAGAGTAGCGAGCACTAAAAAGCTCGGGTGCTCGTTATTTGGGATTAACTTCTGATGCTCGGGTGCTCGTTTTGAGTAATGAACCCCATTGAAGTCAATGGGAGACTTGAGCATTTTTGCAGGGAACCAAGGCTCTGCCTAGGGAAGGCTGGGTGAAAACCTGGAAACATCAGAAAATGATGGAAACACCACGGAAATGAACAGGAAACAGCAGGGGCAGCATGCATGGATGCCTCTGAGGCTGCCTAATCCCACCATTACCCCAAATTCTCAGGCAACAGCCTGGTGGTTACCCTCATAGCAATTGTGCTCACCCAAACCAAGAAAGGCGAGGCACATACCCATCACATGTTAGGGAAGCACCCAACTAGGTGCAAAAAAAAATTGTTTAAAGAGAGGGCCTGTAGGTGGACCTCCGGAAAAATTGTTTGGAGAGAGGGCCTGTAGGTGGACCTCCGGAGAAATTGTTTACAGAGAGGGCCTGTAGGTGGACCTCCGGAAAAATTGTTTGGAGAGAGGGCCTGTAGGTGGACCTCCGGAAAAATTGTTTACAGAGAGGGCCTGCAGGTGGACCTCCGGAAAAATTGTTTACAGAGAGGGCCTGTAGGTGGACCTCCGGAAAAATTGTGGTAAAAGAGTGCCAGTTGGACCTCTAAAAAATGGCGTTTTTTGGGTCAGCGTTAGGCAAAGACGACAAAGAGGAGTAGGAGGAGTAGAGAAGAGGAATCGGATACATAAGTAATGTTAATCTTTAGCTGCTTTCCCCCGGAGGAGATTTGAATTCCGGTGAAATCCAGGCTTTGTTCATTTTAATAAGCGTCAGCCTGTCAGCGCTGTCAGTTGACAGGCGTGTACGCTTATCGGTGATGACGCCACCAGCTGCACTGAATACCCGCTCTGACAGCACGCTAGCGGCAGGGCAGGCCAGCACCTCCAAGGCATACAGCGCCAGTTCAGGCCATGTGTCCAGCTTTGAAACCCAGTAGTTGTATGGAGCAGAGTGATCGGTCCGGACGTTGGTATGGTCAGCTAGGTACTCCCTAAACATCTTTCTGTATAGCTCCCCCCTACTCTGCCTAGACTGGGGACAGGTGACAGTGTCTTGCTGGTGTGACATAAAACTGGCAAAGGCCTTGGAGAGCGTTCCCCTGCCAGTGCTGGACAAGCTGCCTGCTCGCCTCCTCTCCCCCGCTACTTGGCCCACAGAACCATGCCCTCTGCCGCTAGCGGCATCAGATGGGAAGGATTGTTTCAGCTTGTGCACCAGGGCCTGTTGATATTGATTTACTCTCATACTCCTTTCCTCTACAGGGATGAGAGTGGAAAGGTTCTGCTTGTACCGTGGGTCAAGGAGAGTGAACACCCAGTAATCGGTGTTTGAAAAAATGCTTCTAATGCGAAGGTCACGGGATAGGCAGCCTAACATGAAGTCTGCCATGTGCGCCAGAGTCCCAACATGCAAGAATTCCCTCTCCTCACTGGCCTGACTCTCCATTTCCTCCTCCTCCTCCAAGTCCTCCTCTTCAGCCCATACATGCTCAAGAGTTAAGAAGGACTGAGCACTGGTACCCTCTTCTGTCTCGACGAAATTCTCCTCCTCATCCCCCTCCTCTGATACGCGCTGAGAAACAGACCGGAGGGTGCTCTGGCTATCAAGCGACGTATCTTCCTCCACCGTCTCTTGTGACAAGCGCAAAGCATCCGACTTCATGCTGAGCAGTGAGTTTTTCAACAGGCAAAACAGCAGGATTGGTGAGGCTGATAATGGCGACATCGCCGCTGACCATTTGTGTTGACTCCTCAAAGTTGCTCAACACCTGGCAGATATCAGACATTCACATCCACTCCTCATTGTAGACTTGAGGAATCTGAGTGACCTGACTACCAGTTCTGGTGGAAGTTGACATCTGGCAGTCTACAATCGCTCTGCGCTGCTGGTAAAACCTGGATAAAGTGTTTAATGTCGAATTCCATCTTGTGGGCACGTCGCACAAGAGTCGTTGAGCGGGCAGTTGTAGTTGTATCAAATCAGACAGATTGGGGTATGTCTTGAGGAACCGCTGAACTATTAGATTGAACACGTCGGCCAGGCATGGCACATGTGTCAGTCTGCCGAGTTGCAGAGCCGCCACCAGGTTACGCCCGTTGTCACGCACAACCATGCCTGGCTTGAGGTTCAGCGGTGCCAGCCACACATCGGTCTGCGCCGTGATGCCCTGTAACAGCTCTTGGGCGGTGTGCCTTTTGTCACCTAAGTTTAGCAGTTTGAGCACCGCCTGCTGGCGCTTATCCACGGCACTGCTGCTGCGCCTAGAGCTACCGACTGAAGGCGCCATGCCCACGGATGGTAATTCCGAGAAGGAGGTGGAGGAGGGGTCGGAGGAGGAGGCATAGTACGTCTGAGAGTCTATGACCGAGGTAGGCCCCGCAATCCTCATTGTGGACAGTACATGAGCGGCCCCAGGGTCAGTCTCGGTCCCAGCCTCCACCAAGTTAACCCAATGTGCTGTCAGTGAGATATAGTGTCTCTGCCTGGCAGCACTTGTCCACGTGTCCATGGTTAGGTGGAGCTTCTCAGAAACAGCGTTGGTCAGGGCACGGATGATGTTCTGTGACACGTGCTGGTGTAGGGCTGGACGGCACATTGGGAAAAATAGTGGCGGCTGGGGACCGAATACCGAGGGGCAGTCACCGCCATGAGATTGCAAAAGGCCTCGGTCTCTACCAGCCCATAGGGCAGCATCTCCAGGCTCAGCAATTTGGAGATGTGGACGTTGAGGGCTTGGGCATGTGGGTGGGTGGAACTGTATTTCCTCTTGCGCTCCAGCGTCTGCTGTAAAGACAGCTGAATGCTGCGCTGGGACACATTGGTGGACACTGTGGAGGATCGTGGAGGCGAAGGTTTTCCGTCGGGAGGCGCTCGTGCCGGGGTCCTGGGCAGGGGGTTGACTAGCAGAGGCAGCGAGTGACACAGGGAAAGGAGCAGTGGTGTGACCCGCAGGAGGTGGTGAACGGCCTTGGTTCCATTGAGTGGGGTGTTTAGCACTCATATGCCTGCGCATGCTGGTGGTGGTTAGGCTAGTAGTGGTGGCACCCC
Organism: Rhinella marina; assembly: GCA_900303285.1. Taxonomy (NCBI): domain Eukaryota; kingdom Metazoa; phylum Chordata; class Amphibia; order Anura; family Bufonidae; genus Rhinella; species Rhinella marina. The sequence continues at coordinate 44,193 of ONZH01004019.1, forward strand.
TGCTGATCCTGGTGTGGCACAGGTTGCACACCACAGTCCGTCGGTCATCCTCACTTTCTTTAAAGAACCTCCAGACTTGCGAACATCTAGGCCTCGCCACGGGAGCTTCACTACGTGAAACAGTTGCTGCTGATGCACCAGCTCTGGCCCTGCTTCTCCCTCTGGCCACACCACTGCCTCTTACAACCTGTTCTGGTGCAGCACTCGCCTCCGCCTCACTCGGCTTATCAACCCAGCTTGGGTCAGTCACCTCGTCATCCTCCGATTCCTCTGTCTGCTCCCCCCTCGGACTTCCTGCCCTGACAACAACTTCCCCACTGTCTGACAACCGTGTCTCCTCATCGTCCGACACCTCTTTACACACTTCTTCCACTAAGTCAACATTGTCATCATCATCATCGCCCACTGACTGCGACAGTTGGAAAACTTGGGCATCGGGAAAGAGGTCAGCAGCAACATGAGAAGTGGTTTGTGACTCTGGGAAGGGTCCAGAAAACAGTTCCTCAGAGTATGCCGGATTGCATTCCAAATTTTCCTGGAAGGGGGCAGACTGGGGGGAAGGGGGTAGAGGTGGAGGAGCCAGAGGAGTGCTCCCTTGGGTAACGTGGGTGGACTGCGTGGAAGACTGACTGGTGGACAAATTACTTGAAGCATTGTCCGCAATCCACGACATCACCTGTTCGCACTGTTGTGGTTTCAACAGTCCTCTACCACGTGTCCCTGTAAGTTGAGACATGAAGCTAGGGAGTGTAGCTCTGCGGCATTCCCCTGCTCCCTCATCAGCAGGTACTGTCTCACCCTGCCCAGGACCACGGCCTCTGCCCCCTGCAGTAATTGAATGCCCACGTCCACGCCCTCGTCCTCGACCCTTAGCCCTGGGGGTCAACATTTTCTTTATATAAGTGTATTATATAAACAAAAAAAAATAAATGGGCCTGCTGTACTGAAACCCACAAACGTGTTCAATCTGAACAAGAAAATATATAGGTGGATAAGTTAGAGCAAAATTACATATGTTATTACGTACCGTGCAGTATGGAGCAATTACACTGAAACTATTAGATTAGGCAGACTTGGTCTGCTTAAGTGCAACCCAGACAAATATCGCACAGAGATTTTTGTAATGTAGCTGTATCAGTGAGAGCAAAAGACCTTTTTTACTGACGTGACGTACAGAATGGGTCACCTGGACAGAAAATACGGATTGTGCTTTGTATATAGGTGGATAAGTTAGAGCAAAATTACGTATGTTCTTACGTATCGTGCAGTATGGAGCAATTACACTGAAACTATTAGATTAGGCAGACTTGGTCTGCTTAAGGGCAACCCAGACAAATGTAGCACAGAGATTTTTGTAATGTAGCTGTCTCAGTGAGAGCAAAAGACCTTTTTTACTGACGTGACGTACAGAATGGGTCACCTGGACAGAAAATACGGATTGTGCTTTGTATATAGTTGGATAAGTTAGTGCAAAATTACGTATGTTATTATGTACCATGCAGTATGGAGCAATTACACTGAAACTATTAGATTAGGCAGACTTGATCTGCTTAATTGCAACCCAGACAAATGTCGCACAGAGATTTTTGTAATGTAGCTGTATCAGTGAGAGCAAAAGACCTTTTTTACTGACGTGACGTACAGAATGGGTCACCTGGACAGAAAATACGGATCATGGTGACTGGACAGCTGAACTGTGACACACAGAATGGTTCCACACTGCTGTATGAAATGGATTTGTATCACTGAGTTAAATAAATTTAAAAAAAAATATGGCGATAGCTGCACTACTAGTGCCAGCCAGCCCTGCCAGGAGACAAAAAAAAATGTCTTGTAGCTCTTAGAAGGGCTGTTGGGTTCTTTTCAGATCACTCCTGCCTAACAGAGAACTAAATCCAGGCCCTAACACTCTCCCTGAAATGCAGCAGATCTGTCCCTAACGACATCCAGACAGCATCTGAGCCGAGCACTGCGGCCAGTCACTAGTATATTCCAGGGTCACCTGATCAGGCCATCCAACCCCTGCTATCGACATGTAAGGGCCCCACGTGATGCTGGGTGTACCGCAGAGTCTCCTGGCTTGTGATTGGCTGAGTTTATAGGCGCCAAAAATTCAAAATGCGGGAGATGCCATTTCCTCGAGCATGGTGAGATAGTCGTCCAAGCAGCGAGCACTTATGAGTACCGTAATACTCGAACGAGCATAAAGCTCGGACGAGCATGCTCGCTCATCTCTATTCACGTTTCCTATTCAATAAAAAAATAACAAATAAATGAATACATGAAGAAAAAATGATGGGGTGTGGAGATTCACCGCAATCTGCGACTTCTCCCCGCTCATGCCAGATCTAGAAAAGTAGGAGTGGAAGGCCCATCTCATTAATAAATTACTACACCTGGTTTAGGCATAGAAACTGTCATACATTTATAAGTGGAGCTGGATGCACAGAAGTTATGTAGAGGCCGGCGCCAACCGCCGGAGCAGGGGCTTTATTAAGATCGGAGTCTATAAGGCCTCTTTCACACGAGCGTCACGGATTCAGTCCGGATGCGTTCAGGGTGCATTCCGGAAAATCCACACGCATCCGCACCAATCCACACGCAATCGCACTGTACAGTCGTTCAGTTTTTTCAGAGCAGGTGCGATGCGTATGGATACATTTCCACAAGCGTGTGATAAAAAACTGAATGTTTACAAACAACATCTCTAAGCAACCAACAGTGAATCACGCATTGTATCCGCACTTGCATGCGGATGCAATGCGTGATTCACGCAGACCCATTCACTTCAATGGGACCAGGGCTGCGTGAAAAACGCAGAATATAGAACATGCTGCGATTTTCACGCAACGGCGAACTGATGCGTGAAAAACATCGCTCATGTGAAAAGCCCCATTGAAATGAATGAGTCAGGATTCAGTGCGGGTGCAATGCGTTCGCATCACGCATTGCACCCGTGGGCAAATCTCGCCCATGTGAAATGGGCCTAACACTGGTCTTAATAAATGATCCCCTATGTCTAGACCTATGCAGAGTTGGATTAACCCACCAGAAAACCAGAGGATCCTCAGGCAGTCCTAGCCTATGACTCAAAAAAAGGGCCTCAAAAGTTGAACAGAAGACAAAATTATTTAAAGGGTCTATTTCTTATTGGATAATTTACAAATAGCCTATTGAACCTCTTTGACAATATTTCCTGTATATTTAATGTCTGAGAAACCCCAGTCTGAATCAGGAGCTTCATATGTAGCAAAAGTTAACATGGCTTCTAACGCTTTAACTACACTGTTGCAGCAAACATTAAATCGACATTTAGCATAATAAAACGCATTGGAAAGTCAAACTTCGAGGCAACTGTGGATTTAATGTATTGTGTCAAGTTAACGTTTGATACATGCTACTTTGAATATAATTTATGTTTCTTGTAGAGAATCCTCAAGAAAATATATTGTCTAGTCAGTGCTTTCTTTAAGGCCTCTTTCACACGACAGTATTTTTTGCGGGCTCCGATCCGCATTTTTGCAGAAAAAATGCGGACCCATTCATTTCTATGGGGCCGCAAAAAATGCGGACAGCAGACCATGTGCTGTCCGCATCTGTATGTCCATTCTGTAGCCCGCAAAAAAAAATAGAACATGTCCTATTCTTCTCGGTTATGTGGACAAGGATAGGCATTGTTACAATTGATCCGCAAAAAATACGGATGCCATACGGATGTCATCCATATTTTTGCGGATCAGTTTTTGCGGACCGCAAAATACATATGGTCGTGTGCATGAGGCCTAAGACAGAGCTGGACACAATACTTGTGAAATATAATTTGAAAATATGTAGCGTGCGGGTGTTCAGGAAAGATATGATTTATAAGACCTGCATGGTGTTTTTAAAGGAACAAAAATATTACTACCAAACTAGCATGTTAAAATCAATAAGACACTAATACAGTTTTGGGTTTCTTTTTTTTGCTTTCCTGCACATTCTACTACAGACTTTGTATCCTCTGGGCAATAGTGTTGTGTTTTTTGTTTGTTTTGTTTCTTTTGGGTATGGTATAACGCTCTTTTCCAGATACATTTGTTCTGAATGCAAAAAAGAGAACCAAACTTCTTTTCTATGGGCAATGGATATAAACCATTTTTCTTTTCAGACGGCAAATTACATTGAAACATACAGAAGAAATCCAGAAAGAAGTGAAATAAATAGATGATAGAAAAAATACAGATAAAGAAGGTGAAAATAAAGCTGCAAATGTGAAGTAGTCACTGGTTTATGGCCATTCAGACAAATGACTGTAAATGAGATACTTAGATAGCCCAATGTCTGCTAGGGTACGATCTGTGTCTCTATATACTTTCCTAAGTGGCAAAGTATACAGTACAGACCAAAAGTTTGGACACACCTTCTCATTCAAAGAGTTTTCTGTATTTTCATGATTATGAAAATTGTAGATTCACACTGAAGGCATCAAAACTATGAATTAACACATGTGGAATTATATACTTAACAAAAAAGTGTGAAACAACTGAAAATATGTCTTATATTCTAGGTTCTTCAAAGTAGCCACCTTTTGCTTTGATTACTGCTTTGCATTAATTGTGTGTGTGATGTGTAGTATGTAATGGTGTGTGTGTGTGCGATATGTAATATGTAATGGTGTGTGTGATGTGTAGTATGTAATGGTGTGTGTGATGTGTAGTATGTAATGGTGTGTGTGATGTGTAGTATGTAATAGTCTGTGTGTGATGTGTAGTATGTAATAGTGTGTGTGTGATGTGTAGTATGTAATAGTCTGTGTGTGATGTGTAGTATGTAATAGTCTGTGTGTGATGTGTAGTATGTTCCCGTATGTAATACAGGATGTATTAAATGTACTTTATTTTGTACAGCGTATGGTGGCATCAGTGCCTGTATATACTATATAGCACTTAAGATTGACCCCAGTGTAGATTAAGAAAAAAGTCTGACAGAAGCAGCAGAGAGTGTACTCCATCAGTCCTATAGATCATCCGCCACAACCATTACTGTATTTGCCTTACATGCCTCAATCAGCATAGATTGGGGCATCTATGAATTGATAAGGAATGTCTGGTTTTATCTTAAAAAAAAAACTGCCAAAGAATAATACATTAATTATATTATTATGTACCAATTAGATTATAGTGCTTTAAGGTACTGGACTAGAGGGGGGCCCACACTTCTCCAACAGCTTGGGGCCCATGGTACCCTTAATCTTACCCTTGTGACGGCACACAGAGTACTTTACTCTATGCATCACTCCACCAAGAGGAAAGGCCACCGCTGTCCTAAAACAAATGCCAAGTTAGTCCCCTTGCAGATGAGCCCGATAGTCCGCAGTGCAGCTCCCGGTCTGACCTCCCAGCACTGACGGGGTCACATAGCATTATATTGATTTATGATGCTATGTAACCCTTAAAGTTCTGGTATGTATTAGATGACACTGACATAATGCTATCACTGTTATACAGTGCTGGAAGTTCAGGATGGGTGCTGCGCTGCAGACTCGCAGAGTGACACACGCTCGTCTGCAAGGGGCCTTAAGAGTATAAAAGGACAATACTGCTGAGCAGCGCTGTCAGTGAATGCCTGTACTTAGCCCTCCCACCCTCACTACTGCTGAATCGTCTTTTCTGTTGCTCGCTTCACTGGGGTGGGATGCGGCTTCCACTAGCAGCCAGGCAGTGCCTGCCCATCTCTCTCTTTTTCTGCCGTTATGCCTTCCCCTAGTAACGTCACTGACATGTCACATGACAATCTCACTGACCTGCCAGTAGCAGCCAGACTTCAAAACTGCCAAAGAGTCTGGGCCCAAGGGTGCATGAAGTTGTGGCCAGACAACAAGGTAGAATTTATGAATAAAACGCAATCATGAACAAAGATTGCCTCCGAAGGTGTATATAGTCTTTAATGGTAGGGCTGGGGGAAGGGGTCAGATTGAGAATTTGGCACAGGGGGGGTGCAATTCCAATTTTTGCCTCAGGCAGCAGAAAGGCTTGGTGCGCCCCTGCCTGCTGTGCGTCTTCTAATCTCATTGGCTGGCCTAGCTCCTCCTCGCTCCTCTTATCAGTACTGGCATGTACAGGAAGTCAGGCTTAGGCTCAGCTGAGCAATAGCCTGACTACTCAGTGCAGTTTAGCTGTGTGTGCAGCCTTGGCTTTAGGGACCCACAAGAACAGCAGCGGCAGTGCAGCAGGAATATAGAGGTGTGTTGGCATCAGACTCAGTAACACAGCAGGCTCCTGGACAGGCATCCAAGGCAACTTTTTTCTGCCTGATCGTTTCCTGACACACTCAGCCCTTGGGACACTGCCTCTTTATGACTTTTGGAAGTGCTATTTTCACAGCAGCGTTTTTGCAGGATCCGTCATGATAATACAACCGTCTGCATCATTTATGAACTGATCCGGTTGTATTATTTTTAAAATAGCCATAACGGATCAGTCATGAACAACATTGAAATCATTAGGAGATGGATCACCCATTGACTTTCAATGCTGTTCATAGGAGCAGTATTATAGTAGTTTTATTCTTGTACATAGGGGCAGTATTATAGTAGTTCTATTCTTGTCCATAGGAGATCTCTGAGCTCTCTGTAGGGAGGGGGCATGGCTTCTGACCCAGGTGGAGGGGAGGGGAACTGGGCTGATGATCCTGGGAAAGGCCAAGGCTTGGAGTGTGGCCTGCAGCATAGAGCTGGTGGAGAAGAGAAGCTGGAGATGGTGGCTGGTGAGTCCTCTGAACTTTGTTATGTTATCAGACAGAACAGTAATTTGAAAAGGAAAAACATCTTTATGCTGGAAATGAAAATATGTAAACTGAGAGATGAAATTACAGTTGAGACTGATCCTAAGGTCAAGCTGATGAAGTGTGAGAAGCTGGATGACTATATACGTGAGCTGGCTATAATGAAGGAGAGTGTGGATGGTGATATAAACACTGTGCCCAAAGTAAAAACACGGGTGCAGGATAAAAAGAGTGAGACCAGAGCCCAGATTGTGAAAAAGATCATTGGGAAAAAGGACAATAATTACAGTACAGTGCATGATATTGTGCAGCAGGAAAAGCCTGTAAGATATGGTGGTGAAGAGACGGAAACTGCTGGTAATACTGCAGAGAATTATGTGTAAGGGGCGGTAAGGGGTTAACTGCAGCAGATTTGGAGCCTGATGCTGGAGAAAGGAATGCAGGTGTTCCTGCTATCCAAGAGAATGAAAGTGGGCACGGTGGCTTTATGCCGTAGTCACCACCATGGTGTAATTGAGCATAAGTTTGGTATTGGCCTGTCTTTGTGTCCCCCCCTTCTTTTTTTCTTTTGGTAGTGTGTTTCTGGTCTTTCAGATTACCTGAGGTAAAGTGAAGGAACAGCTGTGATTGGACAGCAGTTGCCTACCTGTTGCTGGGTCAGGTATTCTGCCAGCTGCTGATTGGGTCAAGGATGGCGTGTGGCGGGAAGCCAAGGTATTTATAGCCGGGTCCGGAGTGCCTGGGCTTCGTCCGTTGCAGATACCTGAAGAGAGAAGACGTCGTGGAAGACCCAGTGAGTGCCGGCGTAGCTGCAAAAGAGCTTTTAGCTTGCCGGCATTGCTGGGCAGAAGTGGGAGCGGTGCTGAGAGGAGAAAGCCAGCGGAGGAAGCGGAGCGGTGCCGGCATCTAAAGAGGCTGAAGAACGGCTTGGCAAGACTGAATACAAGTGGCCAGGAGAAAAAGGGACGGCGGTGAAGAGACGGTGGTGAAGAAAGCGGCGTCGGAAGAAGCGGCAGTGAAGGGGCAGCTGTGGAGTAGCAGTGGGAAAGGACAGCAAGAGAGCGGCAGAGAAGAAGACTTACCTCCAGCATCTTCATGGAAGACCTGCTGAGGCAGCTGATTGAGCGCGCCGAGTGCAGGGGAGGAGAGGAGTGGCTGTGTCACTGTCTGGCTGAAGAATCATCTGCGCATGTGCAGGAGGAGGGGCCACAGGGCGATGCACAGCGCGATGACCGCATCAGAGGAGCACCGTCCGGACCTTCAGGTGGCGCTTCCTGTAGCGCTGAAGAGGGCATTCGAGCATCCAAGAGGACGAAGAGGCCGAAGAGGTCATATTCCCCGGCTGAAGATGTCAGCAGAAGAAGCGGCAGCAGGCGCTCCTCCCCTGGATGGGCTGCATCGCAGTCTGGGGTTCAGAGTAGAGCGCTGCAGCCAGCTTCCACCGTTCCTGCCCAGGACCCTGTACAAGGAGTAGGTGAGGCGATATGTGGGCAAGGCTTTGCTTTGCCTACCAACTTAGGGCAAAATAATAATCAATTATTGCTTGGTTTAGCCAAGCTTTTCACTGACTGGGCTGCTAATGCAACACCGAATACAGTTAGTCAGCCTTCAGCAGTTTGGTGTGATCCTCCTGCTGCTGCAGTAGCTGATAGTAGAAATTTTTCTGATAATGGTTCTGGGATATCTGAGACCTGTCTAAAGGAGGCAATGACCTGCGAAGGTTCTCCTTTGGGGTTTCATTTATCTCAGGGTATGAAAGAAAAAATTTGGAGGAGGGAGTATGTCGATATTCTGAAATGGGTTTCTAAGGATGTGGGCCTTTGGCTTAGGTTGATGCTTCCACAGCTTACGGGATTTCAGAATAGGCCGAACGCGTCACTGGCATCTGGAGCTATTAGTAAAAAAGGAGTGTGCTTTGCTTATCATGAGTCGGCATGTAAGTGGCTGAGTAATTGTAAATATCGCCAGGAGTGCTCTTTTTGTGTTGGTGCACATCCAAATTTTCGTTGTTTCAAAAAATCCAATCAAACAAATATGCAAACTGTTACGGAATTTTCTAAGAGCTCAGACGCCAGTGAAGTTGGAAAAAATGTCAACATGGCTAGAATTGTTTCTAGAACGGCTGAAGGCGGAAATAATTCGTAGTGGTTTTACGTTTGGTTTTTACGTTCCTAGTTTTTCTGGCAAAGGTTGTTTGATGTCTGATAATTTGCCGTCAGTCAGAAAACATAAAGAAGTGGTTAGGGAAAAAATTGAAAAGGAGATTAAAGAAGGTAGGTTTGCTGGCCCTTTTGATGCTCCTCCGTTTGAGGATTTTAGGATCTCTCCTTTGGGTTTAGTGCCAAAGAAGAATCCTAATGAATTTAGATTAATTCTTCATTTATCATACCCGTTAAAGGATTCATTGAATGATTCTTTGGATAAGGCAGCTGCATCTGTGTCTTATTCATCGTTTGATGATGCGGTTGGTTTATTACATGCCGCTGGTGCGGGCTGTTTCATGGCTAAAGCAGATATTAAAGCTGCTTTTCGTTTACTTCCAGTTAATCCTGAGGGTTTTAATTCGTTAGGTTTTTGTTTTGATGGTAAGTTTTTCTTTGATAGGTGCCTGCCAATGGGATTTTCGTGGTCATGTTTTTATTTTGAGACATTTTCTTCATTTTTACAGTGGGTAGTTTCATATGAAGTTGGTTTGAATAGCGTTTTCCATTATTTAGATGATTTTTTGTTTGTAGGTTCATATGCTGAGTGTGTTAGTTTGTTAGAAGGTTTTATTAAGATTTGTCAGTTTTTTGGTGTTCCATTAGCGGCTGAGAAAACAGTATGGCCTTGCCAAGAAATAGAATTTCTAGGTATAGTAATCGATTCAGTTAGAATGGAGTTCAGGCTTCCGATTGACGGTTCACTCGGTTCGATCAGCGATTCACAATATGTGGTCAGTGAAGAAAACGTTATTGAAAGATTTACAGAGCTTGTTGGGTTTGTTAGCTTTTGCATCCAGAGTTATTCCAGTAGGTAGAGTTTGTTCGAGAAGATTGTACATGGCAACGAAAGGTTTTAAATCTCCTTATTCTCATTTTAGGGTGACGAAAGCATTAAAAGATGATTTTTACTGTTTGGGAGGAATTTTTGATTAACTTTAACGGACATAGTGCGTGGCAAGAGGAGTTTCAGGAGGCAGGTTCATTAGGTTTGTTCACGGATGCATCAGGCTCTTGGGGCTATGGAGCTTATTTTGATGGGCAGTGGTCGGCAGAGCAATGGCCAGAATGATGGAGAAGTTTAGGTTTGAACAAGAATATAGTGTTATTAGAGTTATTTCCAATTTTGTAGCTTTGGTTATTGGGGGTAAGTTATTTAGAAATAGGAGACTTTTAATTTTTTTCGGATAACAAAGGTGTTCCGTTTGATATTAATTGTTTATCTTCGAATAGTGAGGTTGTAGTTCGTTTGTTACGTTTTTTGGTCTATTGTTGTTTTGATTTAAATGTTTGGATTAACACCTTAAGGACCCAGCCATTTTTCACCTTAAGGACCAGGCCATTTTTAGCAAATCTGACATGTCTCACTTTATGTGGTGATAACTTTAGAACGCTTTTACTTATCCAGGCCATTCTGAGATTGTTTTCTCGTCACATATTGTACTTCATGACAGTGGTAAATTTGAGTCAAAATATTTCATTCTTATTTATAAAAAAAAATACCAAATTTACCAAAAATTTAGAAAAATTTGCAAATTTCCACATGTCAATTTCTCTACTTTTAAAATACATAGTAATGCCTCCAAAAATAGTTATGACTTTACATTCCCCATGTGTCTACTTCAGGTTTGGATCACTTTGAAAATTACATTTTATTTTTTTGGGATGTTAGAAGGCTTAGAAATTTAGAAGCAAATCTTGAAATTTTTCACAAAATTTCCAAAACCCACTTTTTAAGGAGAAGTTCAGGTTTGAAGTCACTTTGTGAGGCTTCCATCATAGAAACCACCCAAAAATTACCCCATTTTAGAAACTACACTCCTCAAGGTATTCAAAACTGATTTTACAAATATTATTAACCCTTTAGGTGTTCCACAAGAATTAAAGGAAAATGTAGCCAAAATTTCCGAATTTCACTTTTTTTGGCAGATTTTCCATATGAATCATTTTATTCTGAGAATAAAGCAAGGGTTAACTGCCAAACAAAACTCAGTAATTATTACTCTGATTCTGTAGTTCACAGAAATGCCCCATTTGTCATCGTAAACTGCTGTACAGGCACAAGGCAAGGCGCAGAAGAAAAGGAACGCCAGGGCAGATTTCACTGGAAAAAGTTTAAGTTGCCATGTCACATTTGATGCACCCCTAGAGTAGGAAACTCCAAAAAACTGACCCCATTTTGGAAACTACGGGATAAGTTGGCAGTTTTGTTAGTGCTATTTTAGGGTACATATGATTTTTGGTAGCTCTATATTACACTTTTTGTGAGGCAAGGTAACAAAAACTAGCAGTTTTGGCATTGTTTTTATTTTTTGTCATTTACAACATTCATCTGACAGGTTAGATCGTGTGATATTTTTATAGAGCAGGTCGTTACGGACGCGGCAATATCTAATATGTATACTTTTTTTATTTATTTAAGTTTTACACAATATTTTTGAAGCACAAAAAAAAAATCACATTTTAGTGTCTCCATAGTCAGAGAGCTGTAATTTTTTTTATTTTTTGGGCGATTGTCTCAGGTAGGGGCTAATTTTTTGCGGGATGAGATGACGATTAGATTGGTACTATTTTTGGGGGCATATGCTTTTTTGATTGCTTGGTATTACATTTTTTGTGATGAAATGTGACAAAAAATGGCTTTTTTTAGACAGTTTTTATTTTTTGTTTTTTACAGTGTTCCCCTGAGGGGAGAGATCATGCTATATTTTTGTAGAGCAGGATTTTACGGACGTGGCGATACCTAACATGTATACTTATTTTTATTTTTTTAAGTTTTACACAATAATATCCTTTTTGAAACAAAAAAAATCATGTTTTAGGGTCTCCATAGTAAGAGAGCTGTAGTTGTTTTATTTTTTTGGGCGATTGTCTCAGGTAGGGGCTCATTTTTTGCGGGATGAGATGACGGTTAGATTGGTACTATTTTTGGGGGCATACGCTTTTTTGATCGCTTGGTATTACATTTTTTGTGATGAAATGTGACAAAAAATGGCTTTTTTTAGACAGTTTTTATTTTTTACAGTGTTCACCTGAGGGGAGAGATCATGCTATATTTTTGTAGAGCAGGTTTTTACGGACATGGCGATACCTAACATGTATACTTATTTTTATTTATTTAAAGGGGTTGTCCGGGTTCAGAGAAGAACCCGGACATACCTGCAATTTCACCCAGGCAGTCTGCCTGAAGAGGACATCGGAGCATCTCATGCTCCGATGCCCCCCCTTGCCCTGCGCTAGATCGCGCAGGGCAAGGTCTCTTTTGTATGTAAACACTCGCTGCCGGGCGGGTACTTCCGCCCGGCAGTGAGTTCGGTGACGTCACCGGCCTTAATGGGCCGGCTTTAGCGCTGCCCTAGCCGTTTTACTGGCTAGGGCAGCGCTAAAGCCCGTCCATCAGCGCCGATGACGTCACCGACTCACTGCCGGGCGGAAGCCTCTGCCCGGCAAGGACCGGTACGTCACCGGAACTGGCTAAATTCCTTTGCCCTGCGCTAATTAGCGCAGGGCAAAGGAGGGCATCGGAGCATAGGATGCTCCGATGCCCTCTTCAAGCGGGCTGCCTGGGTGAAATTGCAGGTATGTCCGGGTTCTTCTCTGAACCCGGACAACCCCTTTAAGTTTTACACAATAATATCCTTTTTGAAACAAAAAAAATCATGTTTCAGTGTCTCCATAGTCAGAGAGCTGTAGTTTTGTTATTTTTTGGGCGATTGTCTCAGGTAGGGGCTCATTTTTTGCGGGATGAGATGACGATTAGATTGGCACTATTTTTGGGGGCATACACTTTTTTGATCGCTTGGTATTACAATTTTTGTAATGAAATGTGACAAAAAATGGCTTTTTTTAGACAGTTTTTATTTTTTATTTTTTACAGTGTTCACCTGAGGGGAGAGATCATGCTATATTTTTGTAGAGCAGGATTTTACGGACGTGGCGATACCTAACATGTATACTTATTTTTATTTTTTTAAGTTTTACACAATAATATCCTTTTTGAAACAAAAAAAATCATGTTTTAGGGTCTCCATAGTCAGAGAGCTGTAGTTGTTTTATTTTTTCGGCGATTGTCTCAGGTAGGGGCTCATTTTTTGCGGGATGAGATGACGGTTAGATTGGTACTATTTTTGGGGGCATGCGCTTTTTTGATCGCATGGTATTACATTTTTTGTGATGAAATGTGACAAAAAATGACTTTTTTTAGACAGTTTTTATTTTTTATTTTTTACGGTGTTGACCGGGCGGGCTGGATCATGTGATATTTTAATAAAGCAGGGTTTTACGGACGTGGCGATACCTAATATGTATATATTTTTTTTTTTCTATTTTTATGTGTTTCTTTATGGGGAAGGGGCTTTTTTTTATTGAAACTTTATTATTTTTTTTGTTAAAACACTTTTATTTAACTTTTTTTTTAACATTTCACTTATGTCCCAGTAAGGGACTTTAACATTTCAGGGTCTGATCCCTGATTGAATGCAGCACAATACATCTGTATTGTGCTGCATTCAACTGTCAGCGTCTCTGGGCAAGGCATCGGGGCTTCCATCTCAGCCATCGAGCCCCCCCCCATCGAGCCCCCCCCCCCACCGTGACCGCGGCATACAGGGGGTTAATCCGCCGGCATCGGTGTAATCACCGGTGCTGGCGGATACAGCAGAGGCCCGGCTGTTAGTATCAGCCGGGCCCCTGCTGCAGATTGCGGCAGCAGGCAGCAGCAGCACCTTAACCCTAGGACGAGAATGCTCGTCCTAGGGCGTTAAGTAACGCCATATTAGGATGAGCATTCTCGTCCTAGGTCGTCAAGGTGTTAAGGCTAGATATATCGCTAGCAAAGAGAACGAGATAGCTGACTCTCTTTCCCGTGCACAGTGGGAAAGATTCTTTTCCCTAGTTCCTCAAGAAGGTCGGAATTTCTTGTCCGAAGCGTCTATGGAAGCTTATCCAGGAGTAATCAGCAGTTTCATTGAAAAGTCATTAGCGCCATGGACGTGGGATGGTTACGCGTTAGCTTGGAGGATGTGGTATGATTTCTGTGTAGGTAGAAACGTATCTTGTTTTCATGCTGACTTAAATTTATTTTTTCAATTTTTATACAATTTAATTGAACAAAGTTTGGGTTATTCAGCGTTGCATAAAACAGTAGCTGCTATTTCCTTTTTCTTCAAATTAGCAGGTTTACAAGCATTTTCAAATCTTTTTTTGGTCAAACAATTTCTTAAGGGTGTCAGGAGGTCTAGAATGAAGTCAGACGAAAGGCGTCCGGTTACGTTTGATTTGTTAGGCAAATTGGTGAAGATTGTGTCTGATTGTACTGCTTTAAGGTTTGAAGAAGTTTTATTCAAAACAGCGTTTATTTTGGCATTTTTTGATGCAACTAGAATTAGTGAGTTATTGGCAGCTAATAGGCGTATGACAGGACCATTGAAGTTAGAGGATATTAGATGTGATGTTAAGGTGGTGGGTTTGTTTATTAGAAAGTCAAAGACAGATCAGTTGGCTAGAGGTACGTGGGTTAGTTAGGTTAGGTGCGTTGGAAAGTTCATCATTGTGCCCAGTTCAGGCAGTTAATGAATTTTTGGCAATTAGACCTCGTAGAGAAGGTTCGTTTTTTATGCATGAAGATGGTTCAAGCCTTTCAGTCTTTCAATTTAATGCAGTTTTTCGGAAATGTCTTGAATTTTTGAATTTGGGTGATGAGAAATTTTCGTCTCATTCATTTCGGATCGGAGCAGCCACTGAAGCGGCCGATTCGGGATTGAGTGAGGTGTTAATTAAAAGAATCGTCCGTTGAGAATCTAATAGATATAAATCTTATGTTAGGCCTAATTTGGTAATTTAGTTTACATTAATTTTGTTTTAAGTCCTGAACAATTGATCGTATGGATCATTGGGTACTCTTTTGTCTTTTGGGCAGAAAGAAGGGCAGCGGAGCGTAATTATACTCAAAATTTTGGTTTGGTTCGTTATTTGTTTCAGTAGTTTGGATGGATTTCAGGGGTTTGAAATGGAGGCAATTGATGCCAATTTTAAAGGGTGAATTACAGTCGTTGTCTCAACCAGATGTGTTAATTATCCACGCGGGAGGGAATGATCTGGGTAAGGTGAAAACAGTGGATTTGATTTCGCAGATGAGAGTTGACTTGAGTTATATAAAATCTATCTTGCCTCAAGTCACTTTAATTTTTTCAGAGATAATCCCACGATTTATTTGGAAAGGCAAACAATTTGGTTTTATAAATAAAATTAAGAAGAGAGTGAACAGGAGTTTGGAGAAATTCCTTCCGGGTTTGTGTGGTTGGAGTTACAGAAACACGGAGTTGGAAGGGTTCGTTTTGGGTTTATATCGGGAAGATTTAGTATATCTGTCCGATATCGGTTTGGATATTTTTAATAGTGGTATTCAGGACATGATTGATAAGGCCTTGGTTCTTAGGGGGGGACATGCGGTTTAGTAACAGCATGTCTTGTGGGTTAGTCACCCAGCTTTGCTGGGGGGACAGATTAAGTGGAGAGTCTGTTTTAATGAGTATTTATTAATTTTAATATATTTATTGAATTTATTTATGTAATGTTAACCCTTAATAAAGAACCACGGCCATGTTTCACCATATTTAAGTTTAATGTCTTTATTTATAATTTAAGTTAAGTATAGTTAGGTATTGCTCATATGGCACCATGAAAGTGGACACGGAGGCTTTATGCCGTAGTCACCACCATGGTGTCATTGAGCATAAGTTTGGTATTGGCCTGTCTTTGTGTCCCCCCCTTCCTTTTTTCTTTTGGTAGTGTGTTTCTGGTCTTTCAGATTACCTGAGATAAAGTGAAGGGACAGCTGTGATTGGACAGCGGTTGCCTACCTGTTGCTGGGTCAGGTATTCTGCCAGCTGCTGATTGGGTCAAGGATGGCGTGTGGCGGGAAGCCAAGGTATTTATAGCCGGGTCCGGAGTGCCTGGGCTTCGTCCGTTGCAGATACCTGAAGAGCGCCCACCCTCCCCTTTTTTAAGTTGATCTGTCGCGGTCTAATATTAGAGGGGGGTTAGTCACCCAGCTTTGCTGGGGGGACAGATTAACTGGAGAGTCTGTTTTAATGAATATTTATTAATTTTAATATATTTATTGAGTTTATTTATGTAATGTTAACCCTTAACCCTTTCAGTACCGGAGGTTTTTTCGGTTATGCATTTTCATTTTGCGCTCCCTGCCTTCAAACAGCCATAACTGTTTTATTTTTCTGTTCACATAGCTGTATGAGGGCTTGTTTTTTGCAGGACAAGTTGTACTTTCCAATGCCACCATTTAATATTGCATATGGTGTGGTGGGAAGCAGGAAAAAAATTCAAAATCGGGTGAAATTGCAAAAAAAACGCTATTCCGCTACAGTTCTACGGGTTTCTTATTTACAGCATTCGATGTTCATTAAAACTGAACAGTTACTTTAATTCTACTGGTCAGTACGAATCCGGCAATACCTAATATGTATAGTTTTTCCTGCGTTTTGATAGTGATAAAACAATTAGAAAGTTGCCCTTTTTTTTTTTTTCCTTGTCATATCTTGACCCCTATAACTTTTTGGTATTTATGTGTACGGAGCTGTATGGGGGCTCATTTTTTGCGGGGCGATCTGAAGTTTTTATTGATACCATTCTGGGGTGTGTATGACTTTTTGATCACTTTTTATTTAATTTGTTTTGGAAAAAAAAAGCGACAAAAAACGGCGAATCACCATTTGGACGCTTTTTTCCGCCACACAATTCGCCATATTGGAATTTTTTTGTATATTTTAAAAGTACGGGCGTTTTCGGTCACGGTGATACCCATGATGTCTATATTTATTGTTATTTAGGTATTTATTTTTTACTTATACGGAAAGGGGGGGTGATTTGAACTTTTATATATTTTTTATTATATATTTTTTAACATTTTTTTAAATTTTTTTTGTGCTTATTTTAAAGCTCAATATGAGCTGTTATATTGTGTTTTTTTTCTTTATGAGCAATCAGGGATTTACTAGCTTGAGATAAATCCAAGAATTGCTAATTTCTTATCCTGGCCTGCCATCTAGTGGCCAGAATAAGAATTGCACTTTGAAAGCTGTAAACCTCATCAGCGAGGTTTACAGCTTTCAGATCGTGTACAGACACCCCGATTGGCCACACAGGGTGTCTGTACACCACCCGGAAGCGTACGCCACATGGGTAAAGACGCAACTAGATGCCATGATCACGTGTGATCACGGCATCTAAAGGCCCAGCGAGACGCCGGCGATCGGGTAAGTAGCTGCAAGTCTCTGCTGTTAGAAACAGCAGAGACTTGCTGGCCATGACGCCCGCCGCACTTGCGAGCGGGCGCCATGTGCCCGCATTGCCCCAGCGCCGTACATTTACGGCGCTGGTACTCTAAGGGTTAATAAAGGATCACGGCCATGTTTCACCATATTTAAGTTTAATGTATTTATTTATAATTTAAGTTAAGTATAGTTAGGTATTGCTCATATGGCACCATGCGTCTGTTAGCAGTGTGAACAATGCCCAACAATCTGTACCAAATATACTGTTTGGATTCAGTGTACAGTCATGGCCAAAAGTTTTGAGAATGACACAAATATTATATTTTCACATGATCTGCTGCCCTCTGGTTTTTATGTGTGTTTGTCAGATGTTTTTATCACATACAGAAATATAATTGCAATCATATTATGAGTAACAAAAGCTTATATTCTCCCTGCAATTCTCCCTGGCATGCTCTGAATCAGCTTCTGGATCAAATCCTGACTGATAACTGCCCATTCCTGCACCAATGCTTGCATTTTGTCAGAATTTGTAGGTTTTTGTTTGTCCACCCGTCTCTTGATGATTGACCACAAGTTCTCAATGGGATTAAGATCTGGGGAGTTTCCAGGCCATGGACCCAAAATCTCTATGTTTTGTTCCCTGAGCCATTTAGTTATCACCTTTGCTTTATGGCAAGGTGCTCCATCATGCTGGAAAAGGCATTGTTGATCGCCAAACTGCTCTTGGACGGTTGGGAGAAGTTGCTCTCGGCGGACATTCTGGTACCATTCTTTATTCATGGCTGTGTTTTTAGGCAAGACTGTGAGAGAGCCGATTCCCTTGGCTGAGAAGCAACCCCACACATGAATGGTTTCAGGATGCTTTACAGTTGGCATGAGACAAGACTGGTGGTAGCGCTCACCTCGTCTTCTCCGAATAAGCTGTTTTCCAGATGTTCCAAACAATCGAAAAGGGGATTTATCAGAGAAAATGACTTTACCCCAGTCCTCAGCAGTCCACTCCCTGTACCTTTTGCAGAATATCAGTCTGTCCCTGATGTTTTTTCTGGAGAGAAGTGGCTTCTTTGCTGCCCTCCTTGAGACCAGGCCTTGCTCCAAGAGTCTCCGCCTCACAGTGCGTGCAGATGCACTCACACCTGCCTGCTGCCATTCCTGATCAAGCTCTGCACTGCTGGTAGCCCGATCCCGCAGCTGAAACACTTTTAAGAGACGGTCCTGGCTCTTGCTGGTCTTTCTTCGGCGTCCTGGAGCCTTTTTGGCAACAATGGAACCTCTCTCCTTGAAGTTCTTGATGATGCGATAGATTGTTGACTGAGGTGCAATCTTTCTAGCTGCGATACTCTTCCCTGTTAGGCCATTTTTGTGAAATGCAATGATGACTGCACGTGTTTCTTTAGAGATAACCATGGTTAACAGAAGAGAAACAATGATGCCAAGCACCAGCCTCCTTTTAAAGTGTCCAGTGGTGTCATTCTTACTTAATCATGACAGATTGATCTCCAGCCCTGTCCTCATCAACACCCACACCTGTGTTAATGGAGCAATCACTGAAACGATGTTAGCTGGTCCTTTTAAGGCAGGGCTGCAATGATGTTGAAATGTGTTTTGGGGGATAAAGTTCATTTTCTAGGCAAATATTGACTTTGCAAGTAATTGCTGTTAAGCTGATCACTCTTTATAACATTCTGGAGTATATGCAAATTGCCATTATAAAAACTGAAGCAGTAGACTTTGTAAAAATTAATATTTGTATCATTCTCAAAACTTTTGGCCATGACTATACAGGATTCTGGTGTGCAGGGTGCACAGCCGTCAGAAGCACACACAGGTGGATCTGCAGCACAATTAGCTGTCAGGAAGCCTGCACCTGAAGGAAGATCCAGGACTGATCCTCCACCTGACAGACCTCAGTACAAGAGACTGTTCTCCAGCGTTGCAGAGTCAGCTAATCCCCTACCGCAGAGGAGTAATGCGGTCAGAATCCACTATACAGGGCCAGAGGACAGCATCCCATCAAGACTGTATATGGGTAAAGTGTTACTTAAAGAGTTCATGAGGTTTGAGGCGTCTCAGGTGTATGCCCTCATCCATATCCCCTCCAGTAGGAACTTTGATGTCAGTTTTAAGTTGCAGTGCAGTCTGGATTTGCTTTGGAACATCTATAATGACACCAGAGGACATGAGATCTGGGAGAATCTGCATGTGATTCAGTTGTCTAAGCCCCAGGTAGTGACGGTCACTGTCCTGTTCCAGTCTGAGGTGGTGGCTCTGGCGGATCTGATGCATTGGCTAAGCAGGCAGTGTGTGGTGAAGAGTCAGCCAGCTAAGATTTATGACGAGGAAGACATCTGGAATGGAGGATACATGGTGAAGATCCAATTATTGCAAGATAATGGGGTGACCAGACATCTGCCACATTCCTTTTACCTGGGGTCAGAGAGGGGGATATGCTATTATGCAGGGCAGCCCCGCAGATGTCCTCGGTGTGGTGGCCGCCATCTTGCCATCAATTGCTCCCGTGTGAAGTGCTCACTATGTGGATAGTTCGGTCATGTAAAGGAGGATTGTACGGGGCCGGTCATCTGTAACTTGTGCTTGGGAGCAAGCCATACTTTTAGGGAGTGCCCACACGCAGAGTACAACAAGAACAGTGATGCCTTTACTGGGGCCATGGAGGAAGACCAGCAGGATACTACCTCAAGCTTGAATACAGCCTCAGAAACTGTCCAGCCTACTGCTGATGCTTATCAAAGTCCCAGTGACCCTCCTGAAGACCCTGTTGTACCACCTATGGATGCTGTACTACATGTACCAGCAGTTATGGCTAAGCCTATTGTACCAGTCGTTAATATCACACAAGTATCTCCAACCACAGAGTCTGAAGTCTCTTTTATGGACATTGTACGACATGTACTAGCTACAAATACAAAGCCCAGTATATCATCTATGGATGCTACAGAACAACAAGCACCAGCCACTGAAGAGGCAACTGTGTCACCTGTGAAAGTTATGCCAGGAGGATCACCAGCCACTGAAGAGGAAAATGTGCCACCTGTAGATGCTGTGCCGGGTGGATCACCAGTTATTGTCAGTAAGTCACCTAAAAACCAGCCCAGTACCTCCATAGAACCAACTGATCCAGTTGCAGGGACCAGTGTGGATATTGAAGGTTTCCAGGTGGTTAAGAGGAAAAACACCGCTGCAGATCCTTCTAGGAAGATCACTGCAACAAAGAAGTCATCTGAGCCACCGCCACTGGAGACAACATCTGGGCGCTATAGTCCACTGGGAGAAGAGCATCAGGAGACACCAATGGAGCATGTCCCTTCAACCTTCCCTGATGAGGACCCTCAGGAAGATGACCCTGACCCCCCTGTATCCACCAAAAGATGGGGCACTACGGGTCACAGCATTGGAAGGAGGAGAAAATCTAAAAAGACTAAGTGACCTGAATGAGGCTGAGAGTCAGCTCTGTAAATGTAAATAGTGTGAGGACTAAGAGTCGGCGGCAGGCTATATACCAGCGGCTGTCTCAGGAGAGATCCGATATTTTCTTTCTGCAGGAGCCTTACCTGAAGAGCAATACTCATGTGTTTGCAGCCAAGAGAGACTGGAGGCATGGACCATTGTTCTGGTCCTGTGGACTGGAGAGAAATGATGGGGTGGTGATTCTTTTCAACACTATGGACGTTCAGGTGGATTTGGTCCTGGAGATCTGTCCGGGCCGCTGTCTGATGCTGGATTTCTGAGGAATATACACCTGTCTAGTCTTCTATCATTTTTGTTATGTTATAAAGGGATGAAACTTCATAATCTTCATTTTTTTATGACTTTATTGTAAATATGCTGTAAAATTGTGTTGAAAGTTTTTAAATAAAAAGATCATTATAGTAGTTTTATTCTTGTACATAGGAGCAGTATTATAGTAGTTTTATTCTTGTACATAGGAGTAGTAATGTAGTAGTTTTATTCTTGTACATAGGAGTAGTATTACAGTAATAATATTTTTGTACATAGGATACAGTATTATAGTAGTTATATTCATGTACATAGGAGAAGTATTATAGTAGTTTTATTCTTGTACATAGGAGTAGTATTATAATAGTAATATTCTTGTACATAGGACTGTGTGTTGGAGGAGGCTGGGGAGGGGGTGACGTTATTTACATGGGATTGTATGTTGAAGGCAGCTGTTGGAGGGACTGATCTTATTTTCATGGGACTCCATATTGAAGGAGGCTGTCAGAGGGAGTAATGTTATTTAAATGGGACTGTATGTTGAGGGGGTGATGTTGTTTACATGGGATTTCATGTTGGAGGTGACTGGGGAGTGGGAGATATTATTTACATGGTACTGTATATTAAAGGTGGCTGGGGAGGGGGTGATGTTATTTACATAGGACTGTATATTGGAGGGGTTGTAGATAGAGAGGGATGTTATTTACATGGGACTTTATTGAAGAGGGCTGGTGAGATGGTGTGATGTTATTTGCATGGAACTCTACGGCGAAGGGAGTTAAATAGTGTTATTTACATGGGACTGTATGGTAATGAGGGGCTGATGAATTATAATTTGTGAGGGCACTAAAGGGAGGAATATAACTACAGGGGGCACTGAAGGGGAGAGCATTATAACAGTAGGATGCAGTATAAATACTGGGGGCACTGTAGGGGCATTTCAAATCCAAGGGACATTATAAGCATTCTTATTACTACTGGGGGCTCTATAGGATGGACTTATAGATCAGCCTTATTTCTACTAAGACGACTATGGGGGCCTTATTACTACCGAGGGGTCTGTAGAGAGCTTTATTACCACTGGGGGAACAATAAGGGGGGCTTATTTTTACTGGGGTCTCTGTGAGGGTATTATATAATACTGGAAGGCTCTTCTACTAATGGAAGCACTGTTGGGGGCAGTATTACTAATGAGGGCACTCTAGAAGGGGATTACTATTGGTGGTACTTTAAGGAGCACTATTACTATGGGGGGAAGGCTATTGTATGACAGGAATATTTCTTCAGAAAAATATTTGGAGGTACTAGGAAGCACAGCGACTATGGGGACTCCAGGTTGGGGGATGATAGAAATATGAGGAAGCTAAGATGTCTGTGTGTCACATTCTGCAGAGATGTGGTAATAACTTTGGAACGCTTTTACTTATCAAGGCTATTCTGAGATTGTTTTCTTGTCACATATTGTGCTTCATGACAGTAGTAAATTTGTGGCAAAATATTTCATTTTTATTTATAAAAATACAAAATTTAGCAAAATATTTGAAAAATTAGCAAATTTCCAAATTTAAATTTTTCTACTTTCAAAATACATAGTAATACCTCCAAAAATAGTTATTATTATACATTCCCCATATGTCTACTTTATGTTGGCATCATTTTATAAATGTCATTTTACTTTTTTCGGACGTTAGAAGGCATAGAAGTTTAGAAGCAATTTTTCAAATTTTCAGCAAAATTTCCAAAACCATTTTTTTAAGCACCAATTCAGATATAAAGTGATTTTGAGGGGCTTACGTAATGGAAACCACCCATAAATGACCCCATTTTAGAAACTACACCCCTCAAATTATAAAAAACTGATGTTACAAACTTTGTTAACCCTTGAGGTGTTCCACAAGAATTAAAGGAAAAGGGAGGTGAAATTTCAAAATTTCACTTTTTTGGTAGATTATTCATGTTAATAATTTTTTTTCTTGCAACACAGCAAGGGTTAACAGCAAACTAAACCTCAATATACATTGCTCCGATTCTGCAGTTTACAGAAATACCCCATATGTGGTGGTAAATGTCTCTATGGGTTTGTGGCAGTGGTCAGAAGGAAAGGAGCGCCTTATGAATTTTGGAGGCAGATTTTGCTAGAATGGTTTTTAGGTACCATTTTGTAATTGAGAGACCTTGACGTAACCCTACAGTGGAAACCCTCAAAAAGTGACCCCATTTTGGAAACTACACCCTTCAAAGAATATATTAAGGGGGTACTGACCACTTTGACCCCCTAAGCATTTTACAGAATTTGGAAACACTTGGCTGTGAAAATGAAAAGTTTCATTTCTTCCAATAAAATGTTGCTTTAGCCCCAAAATTTTCATTTTCACAAGGGGTAACAGGAGAAAAGCACCCCATAAGTGGTTCCCCATTTTCTCCTGAATAAGGCAACACCGCATATGTGGTGGTAAACTGCTGTGGGGGCACATGGCAGGACTCAGAACAGAACTAGTGCCATATGGATTTTGCAGAACAGATTTTGATGGATTGGTTTGCGGGAGCCATTAATTTTTATTTTTTGAATGAGTGATTGTCTTATGTGGGGGCTCATGTTTTGTAGGATGAGATGACGTTTTCATTGGTACCATTTTGGAGTACATGAGACTTTTTGATTGCTTGGTATTACACTTTTTGTGAGTCAAGGTGAAAAAAAAATAGCTGTTTTGGCATAGTTTTTTAAAATTTTTTACAGCATTCACCTGAGGGGGCAAATCATATGATATTTTTATAGAGCAGGTTGTTACGGACGCGGCGATACCCAATATGTCTACCATTTTTATTTTTATTAAATTTTACAGATTAGATTTTTTTTGAACAGAATAAAATCTTTTTTTTGTGTTGCCATATTCTGAGAGCCATATTTTCTTAATTTTTCGGGCGATTGTCTCAGGTAGGGTATCATTTTTGCGGGACAAGATGACGGTTTGATTGGTACCATTTTGGGTTAAATACGCCTTTTTGATCACCTGCTATTATACTTTTTGTGAGGCAAGAGGGAAAAAATGGTTGTTTTGGCATAGTTTAAAAATTTTTTTTTTTGCAGCATTCACCTGGGGGGCCATCTCATGTAATATTTTTATAGAGCAGGTTGTTATGGACGTGGCAATACCCAATATGCCTAACATTTTTATTTTTGGAAAGTTTTACACATTAGATTTATTTTTGAACAGAATAAAATCTTTTTTTGTGTTGCCATTATCTGAGAGCCATATTTTTTTTTTATTTTTTGGGGGATTGTCTCAGGTAGGGTATAATTTTTGCGGGACAAGATGAGGGTTTGATTGGTACCATTTTGGGTTAAATACGCCTTTTTGATCACCTGCTATTACACTTTTTGTGAGGGAAGGTGACCAAAAAATGGCTGTTTTGGCACTGTTTTTTTCTTTTTTTTTTACTGCGTTCACCTGGCAGGGTGGATGATGTTATATTTTTATAGAGCCGGTCGATACGGGCGCGGCGATACCTAATATGTAGGGATGAGCGAACCGAACCGTAACAAACCAGATTCGTTACGAACTTTCCCAAAAGTTTGGTTCGTCATCGAACCGAATTTTCAGAAGGTTCGTGACGAATCTGGTTAAAATAACGGCGACGCAAAATATACGCATATTTATTGATAATGTACGCTAATGCGTACATATTCAGTTAAGTAGCGTACCTTTGACAACGCTAGACTGTATGTTCGTTACTTGAGTAGGAATGTTCGCAGACGCAGTGTATGCGTACGCTAACGCGTACATATTCAGTTAAGTAGCGTAACTTTGACAACGCTAGACTGTATGTTCGTTATTTGTGCGGTAATGTTCGCAATAGCGTACGCATTAGTGTAAATTCTCAAATATGCGTATATTTTGCGTCGCCGTTGTTGAAGTCACTTGGATTTTTTCCACTTTTTTCATTGTAATAGCAACTGTAAGTAAACGAAACTATACCCTATCAGACTCCCATTATTGTAGCAGCAATTATTCAGCCATTATAGCAAGGTTCGTTTTAGGTTCGGTTCGTACGAATCCGAACTTCACTAAAGTTCGCCGAAGCGAACCGAACTTTTCAAAAGTTCGCTCATCCCTACTAATATGTATACTTTTCTTTTTTCCCCTTTTTTTTTTTTACAATTTTTTTTAACTTTATTTTGGGAAAAGTGTCCTTTTTTTTACTTGAAACTTTTTTTTGTAAAACTATTTTTTTTTATTTTATTTTTTTTTCACTTTTTTTCACTTTATTTAACTTTTGGGGGTCTGATCCCCTTTACAATGCATTACAATACTGTTGTATTGTAATGTACTGGCTGTAAGTGTATTACTCAATGTAATACACTTACAGCCTGCTTCCTGTGCGATCCAGGGGGCTGGATCGCACAGGCAAGCAGGGATAGCATCCACGATGCCTAAGGAAGGCATTGGGCTGCTATCCAAGCCATCGGGTCCCCGTCACAGCAGTGCGGGGACCCAAAGGACTCCCCTTCCTCCCGCCAGCATCGCATGTGCCCCAGTCAGCTCTGACCGCGGCACATCGACGGTTAATACGTACATGTACGGCGCTGTCGGGAAGGGGTTAAAGTGGCCTTTCCATAATATTATTCAGTTAACAGACTATCATGTTATGTAAATATTTTTAATACGTACATGTACGGCGCTGTCGGGAAGGGGTTAAAGTGGCCTTTCCATAATATTATTCAGTTAACAGACTATCATGTTATGTAAATATTTTTTTTTTCAAATGAAACATAAAAAATTCCCCCTATATTTACTATTGTCATGCATTGTTCGTGTCCATGAGCTTTGCCAAAATCATTGGCCAAACATGCACTGTCCATTTTCAGCATCCTTCACTCTTCTATGAATAGAAACATATAGACATGTTCTTCTCCCACATCACTTTACCATGATCAGTTCTATATTTGACATAGTAAAACCAGAGTGTGGGCTGTGCTGCCTGTATGTAGACTATTTTTAAAGTGCATTCAGAAAATCTCCAGACCCTTTCACTTTTTTCACATTTTATGTTGTGCCCTTGTGCTAAAATATTTTTCCTCATCATTCTGTACTCAATACACCATAATGAGAAAGTGAAAAAAGAATGTATATACAATATAATATTTTCTAATTAATTGAAAAGGAAACCAAAATTATTGCATTGATGTACATATTCAGATCTTTTACTCAGAACTCGGTTTCATCAGACCACATAATCTTGTTTCTCCTAGTCAAAGAGTCCTGTATGGAATTTTTTGCAAACTTTCATTTGTCGTTTAATGGCCACTCTGCCATAAAGATTGGTTGAATGATGGTTGACTTTCTGGAAGTTTCTCCTATCTGCACATAGGATCTTTGGAGCTCAGACAGAGTGACCATTGGGTTTTTGGTAACCTCTCTTACCAAAGCCCTTTTTCCCTGATTACTTAAAATCCTGTTTTTTCCAAATGTTTTCCATTTAAGAATTTTGAGGCCACTGTACTCTTGGAAACTTTCAGTGGAACAGAAATTTTCTTGTACACTTCTCTAGATCTGTGCCTCCAAACAATCATTTATGTGAGCTCTACAGACCCTGGGCAGTGATATTTTATGTGATTTGACTAAGACAACAACTCTGTAAGTCCAATAAAGTGCGATTATTTTTATCTACAGTATACGCAGTGAGCACTATGTATGCATTTTTTCTTAAGGCTGCAGCTCTGGATAATGGACAGAAACAAACATTGCGGTACCTTCATCCAGAACTGAAGTATTTCGCCATAGCAAGAGAAGTGTGAACACTCGTGGGCTAAGAGACAGCATGCAGACTTTGGTAGTTTTGTTGAGCATATACTGACAGTCTGCACTTTTGATTGTTTCACCTTTACCACTTGTCTAGCTTGCCCAGATCTGCTATCTTTTTTTCTTTTGCTTCTTATACGGAGGACTGGGATAACTCCAGATAGAATCTTGCAGTATACAATAGGCATGTGTATTAAGAAATCACCAATAATAATCTTTGTCAATAAGCTCTTTGCTGAAAAGTGGAGCAGAGCTGGCGGCATAACTTGCTTGGCTAGAAGAAGGAGCAGCAAAAGCCAGAGGCAGGTTTAGGACAGGTGCGGGCACAGAGGCAGTTTGTGGGCAATGCCAACTACGCATGGTGTCAGAGGAACTCACCGATTCCTGGCTATGTGTATCTGTTGTCACTTGAGATGATGTTGAAGAGTGAGTCAACCATTCCGGTACAGCTGGATTGTTGGTCAAAACAGAACCAGTGGATGACAGTGGCAGCTCTGGCCTGTTGCTGAAGCTCCTACCAACCCCCCTTCTTCTGCTGCTACTTGTGTCAACTTTGATCAAGGTCTAATATAGACTGAAACATTGGCCTTGTGCACACTTGCTTGTCTGCATACAATTTGAATAAATAATTGCTTTCACAGTTTGAACACGTTTAAGGGCTATGGTTTCTACATCCTTCCTCATATACATACATATTCATTCCATCAGAACATGTATTTGTATTCAATAGGGGGTAGGAGAAACCTATTGCCAGACACTTCTGGTGGCTTATCATCTCAGGTGAACAAAATGATTGAAAAAAAAATTCATTTTGCCCAATTGTTCTCTCTCCCAACAACATTGAGAGCTCCCCAATACACATTAAGTTGTCGGACAATACACTATTATGTATGAGGCATACACTTACTGTAACAACCTAATGACACTACCATGGTGTGGACGACCAATCTCTACTTACCAAGCCATTGAGTCCCTGGGGACCCTTTCATTGTAGCTCTTTCCATGGTCTTGTCTACTACCATATGCAAACTAATCCACCACAGCAAGGCAGAGGAGAGGGGGCTGCGAAAACAACAATTAACATTTCCACTTTCCTTTTGCTGTAGATTACAATTGACCATAAACACACTCCTGATTAAGGCAACTGGGGACATGGCAGCTTCCAACTGGTCTTTGCCCCAATCCCTTTGCACATATAAAGAGGAAGCTATAGAAAACATATGTAAGTTAGATTTTACACAGATGTGGGTTATCCTGCTGCAGACCACATATAGAAATAAATGGATCTAACCAAACGGGTTGTACAAGATTTGAATATCATAGGATAGCTTTTTTTTATTTCAGAACATCTGTCACATGGGTTTTGTCTGTTATTTTAGCACAGCTCCATTGAAATAAATGGAGATTATCTGCCATACAAAACACTAACTGTGGCAAGTGTGGCACTGTTTTAGGTAGAAAACAGCCATATTTTTAATGTCTGCTGTGTTTAATGGAAGGTTTGTCTTTGGGACACATTGAAGAATGTAAGGAAAATGTACAGTATAGTATGCTTTTTCTCAGTAATTACATTTCATAAAAGAAGCCCCCATACAATTATGATGAAGTAGAAGGCACAACAGAAGATAAGGGAATATTTTGAAATGTACTTCTGGATGCTATATCCCTAGTCCCACAATGACAATAAAATGAAACTTGAAATTCAAGAGATAAACATTTCCTTGTAACAAGGACCAAATCAGAAAATAATCTATTTCCCAGCATAGCTTCCTACCTCTTTTCTAACCATTTAGAGATGTTAACGAGCCTGAATTCTAATTTGCATTATTCTATTTGACAAGCCCAAACTGTTCCTTGTCAAAAATCAGTACTACATTAGCAAGGAAGAGATAAGTGTAGTAATGTAAAATTGCTAAATTAATAGTCAAAGCTCTGCACAATTTCATTAATAGCAACAAATATAACATGGCCGACTCTAGAGAGTTGTGACGATGGCATTCTATTATTCAGTTCAAATCGTTTGAGCTCACATTATACACTGAGCTTGTGGAAAGTAAATGTGATACTTGATGTTATATTTAGGAAATGTCATTTTCTAATAGGTAAAATAGTAATTGGAAAAGATGGTGACAAATGAAATGGGTCTAATGTTGTCTGCCAAACAGTGTATTTTAAATACACCAAACATATTTTCACATTGGTCAAATGCATTGAAGAATCAAATCAGCAACAAATTAATTTAATTTTAGTATCACTGTTTTGCATCTCTTAAAGTATCTTTTAGTTTGAGAAAATCCATTTTAAAACCTGATAATAAAGAGTAATTCCTTTATTTAGGATCCTCAACTGTTAGACTACTTCCACACTCGCTGTGCAGGACTCTGGCAGGCTGTTCCGGTGGGTGAACAGCCCGCCGGATCCGTGTTACCGCAAGTGCACGTGTGGGGCCGGAACTGTACATGTTGTATTTTCGTTCCGCGGCCTGCCCCCATTACAGTGAATGGGGCCGGAGCACAGTTCTTGCCCCACACGTGCACTTGCGGTAGCACGGATCCGGCGGGCTGTTCACCCACCAGAACAGCCTGCCGGAGCCCCGCACCGCAGGTGTGGAAGTAGCCTTACCAAAAGCCCAGATTGAATTTATGAAGCCCAGTACCATGCAAACAGACTAAGTGACCTTTGGTTTTGAATCAAAGCTTCTACCACCAGTTTATGCTGACCTCAGATAGTTCAGCATAAACCTGAAGATGTATTCTCATTAAAGGGGTTGTCCAGGATTTTTATTTTTTAAATGTACTCTTAATCCAGCCTGCAATACCTTTGGAGAAATCAATACCCACCTGCTCTCTGTTGCACCCTGGCTAACTGCTCTTCACTGGTCTTACAGTTGTAGTCTGTCAACCTCTACATAGATGGGGGCATGTGTTCCACTGCAGTCTATGACTGACCTTAGCAGTGGCATGTCCACAAGTGGCATATCACTGCTTGGACATGTCACTACTGAGGTCAGTCAGTGCAGTTGACAGAAAAAGGGGTATTCCCATCTCAGACACCGGTCTCCGCCAAGCGCTCTCCCCATAGGATTGAATGGGAACTCACTGAGCTTGTGCGGCCATCTCTCCCATTTGTTTATATGGGGCCGATGGAAATAGCTCTGCTATTTTCAGGGGCCCCATAGAAATGAATGGAAGGCAGCTGCGCATGCGCAGTGCTTCCTCCACAACTTTCAGGGGTCCGTTCTCGATGTAGGTCCGGGTCCCAGAGGTGGGACCTGCACCTATCAGTCAATGGGGGAATATCCGAGCGATATGCCCCCATTGTCTGAGATGGAAATACTCCTTTAAAGGAAATGTGTTACCAAAAATGTTTTCTGCCAGTTAAAACCACATAGTAACACATATCTTTTTTTTCTAATCTGTTTTTATTTTTTGATTGCAGATTTATTTATTCCATTTCTTGGGCATGATTATAGGGCAGCCATCTTGCCTGAACTGTTCTTAACAGCATTTACACAGCATTAAATAATTGCTTTATGGCAGCCACATGGGCCATAGACACAGTCCGTATGGAGGGGACTTCATTGACTTCTATGGGAGAGTTTTCTAGGCATGCTCTGTGACCTGTGCAGGGGTTATTGTACAAGGGAAGAATAGATAAGCTTTAACAATCACCTGTTGTGAATGGTGGATCCTGTCTTATCTGTCATTCTGTAATGATATCACCTCTGTGTATAGATAAGCAGATAACTGCAGTAAAGTGATCTGTACAGACCTAGAAGTGGTACCTATTATTAAGCTTAGTGGCCAGTGCGAAAACTGCAATATTTTATGTTTTTTGTCTAATTATATATATTGATACGGAAAATTAAAAGTAGCATCATCAAAAATTCTTTAAAAATATGTTAAACATAAAAACATGATTTAAACAATAGGTAATTTTCTGATGACACATTTCCTTTAAAGAAAAAACAATGTGGCCTCCATATGCTACAAATAAAATTCCTATACATAATTAATGGTGAAGTGTTGTCCTTGATGATATCGCATTTATGGTCATGGGGTTGCATTAACCAATAACTCTTGTGCTTATTGCTATTGGATCCTGAATATTATACAAGCTTACTGCAGCGTATAATGCATGTGTTGTATTATACAATATTAAACCAGCATTTCAGTCCCTTCAAAGTTTTTCCCAGCAAAACATCATGTTTTACTCAGGAATCCTATTCTAGTGATGCCTGTGGGTCCCAGAAACCATGCAGTTAACAATAGTCTGAAACCCCATAAGAACGGTAGATACTTGCAATCAGAGTGAAGCCATAGATAACAAGTTGTATCAGGTAACTAATTCAACAGTTCTCCATCTCGTGAAACTCAGTTTTGCTACATCAGTAAGGCCTCTTTCACACTAGCGGCAGCACGGATCCGGCAGGTGAAGGGTGCCGCCGGATCCGTGCTGCCGCAAATACATGTGTGGGGCCGGAACCGCGCTCCGGCCCAACACATATCACACCGTACATACACACAGACACACACACACAGACACATACATACTTACATGCTCCTGGCAGCTCCGCGCAGCACAGTACAGGTGGAGGACGGCGCGCACATAGGACGATTCTCCACAGCACCCTCTACTGTGGGGTGCTGTGGGGAATCGTCCGATGTGCGCGCCGTCCTGCTCCTCCTGCGCTGTGGAGACCTGCCGGGAGCATGTAAGTATGTATGTGTATTTGTATGTGCATATGTCTGTGTATGTTTATGTGTATATCTGTATATGTGTATGTCTGTATGTGTGCAGGTGACGGATACGTCATGAACTCCATTGAAAGTCAATGGAGGACGGATCCGTTTACCATTGTCACACCAAACGGATCCGTCCCCATTGACTTTCATTGGGGGTCATGACGGATCCGTCTTGGTGCGGATGCCTGGACCGGAGAGAAAACCGCAGCATGCTGCGGTTTGCTCTCCGGTCTGAAGACAGAACGGCATGCTTCTAGGAGAATTCCGTTGTCTTCAGTTCAGTTTTGTCCCCATTGACAATGAATGGGGACAAAACTGAAGCGCTTTATTCCGGTATTAAGCCCCTATGACGGAACTCAATACCGGAATTAAAAACGCTAGTGTGAAAGTAGCCTAAGACAAAGCTTAAATGGTTAATCTATCCACAACCATTTGTCAGTCATTTACTGATAATAAATGCTATAGATGTGTCGGCCAGCTTCTCATTATACAGGGGAAAAGTTACCTTGATATCACCCCTTTTCATCGTCCGTCATTTTAGTTTGTTATTCCATGATTCCCTTTTAATATATTCTGTATAATTCTCATTTTCTGCATTTCTTATTTAATCCTAAAAACTCATTTTAGAGGCTGTGTACGGCCTTTCTTATCAATACAGTTTATCTAAGGAACTTTGTGTTTTTTGCTTAATGACAACTGAATTCTTTATCCAGCAGGCAGGCTGCTGAGGTCTGCTGTCTACTGTTATAAATGTGGCAGTATTTTAATTTTTATATATCTATCATCTTCACCTTCCTAGTCTTCTGTTCTGCAGACCAATTTTCGTCCTATGTCATTGAGTCAGCCTTGGCTACAATTGACTTCTCATGCTTGATTTTACTTCCCTTTCACCTTATTTTTTTAATTTCACATTTCCTACTATTTATTGCCAGTGTGGCTCTGGGACATTTATATTAATAATATTCCTTTCATTTTAAAAGGTACTAGTACAATACATGCCAAAAGATATGTCCCCTGTAATAATGTCTTATTGAAAGTGATACTTGATTTATTAGACTGCAGTGGGAAAAAGGGCTTACCAAGAGCAGTCAATGTTTGAATAACAGACCTATCAATCTTGTCTATGCACAACAAACACCACACACAATTCTCTTTTTAGAACATTTCACTGCTGCTGGGCACTGCTCTAGGGTATTGTTTAATGTATCCTTTCTTTTTATTTCTATGCCAAATGCTATGCTGAGAAAACAGATTGAGATTATCAAATCTATACTTTGTGTTCTTTGTAATACCTGGTGATGTAAAGCCTCATGGAAAATATAAATTATATACAATATATAAGCCTTCAGTAACATGCAAATGGTTATTACAATGGCTGACTGTGAACTCAGAGAAGGATTTCTAGGGTAAATATAAGGTTTAACTTTGGAGGTATGAAATTTTATAGCACTTTTTCCAATGATTACTATTTGTATATTTCTATAAAACCATTTAGATGCAATCACAGTGAACCTTCTGAAAATTTGTAACTCTATACTAAAAATGTAATTTGCTTCAGTTTATATTTATTATAGTGTAGGGAGAGGATGTTAAACATTTCTGTAACAAACAATATTAGGGAAGAATGTTTATTTGTAGAGATGAGCGAGTAGTGTTCGATCGAGCCGGTATTTGATCGAATACTACGCTATTCGGCATACTCGATTTCAATCGAGTATAACGGCGATGGCGCACTTAGAATTCGTTTCCCCTCCCACCTTCCCTGGCGCTCTTTTTCCACCAATCAACATGCAGGGGGGGTATGACAGGCACGCTGAGCACGCTGGCAGCGCGAAAACAGCGTCTACATGGATTGGCTGGAAAAACCATGTGACCTCGAATATTAAAAACTCAGCTCTTCCTGCTCGTACGCATATGCTGCGTGAACTTAGTCAGGGACAGAGGCTGGAGAAGGGACAGACAGGTTTTAGCAGTTGGACAGGCAGGAGCGTGATTAAAAGCCCTTATCAGGGCTACTATAGTGCACTACAGTGATAGCTTTACTACAAGATACACTTTACAGAGAACGGCTGCCGTATTCAGGGATAGCTGCTGGAGTAGGGACAGAGAGAGGCATTAGTGGTGTATTAGGTGCTCTGCTACATACCAAACTATATTTGGCACTACTGTTCAGCGTTCTTTTGGCTGAAAAACCCTGTTATATAAACTAGTGTGTATATGCACCATCTGATCTGGCAGTATACGGCTGTGAATTTTATTTATTTTTTAAATACAGTTATTTGGCTCTAGTGTTCTGGGTTCTGTGTGCCTGCAATACATACCAATTAGTACACGGCTGTGTACCTTGAAAATATACAATATCTAGGCCTTTTAATTGGCCACTGTACTGTGCGTTCTCTTGCTAAATTATTTCACATACCTGGTGTAAATACCCACCGTCTGTTCAGTTAGTACACGGCTGTGTACCTTGAAATATACAATATCTAGGCCTTTTAATTGGCCACTGTACTGTGCGTTCTCTTGCTAAATTATTTCACATACCTGGTGTAAATACCCACCGTCTGTTCAGTTAGTACACGGCTGTGTACCTTGAAATATACAATATCTAGGCCTTTTAATTGGCCACTGTACTGTGCGTTCTCTTGCTAAATTATTTCACATACCTGGTGTAAATACCCACCGTCTGTTCAGTTACTACACGGCTGTGTACCTTGAAATATACAATATCTAGGCCTTTTTAATTGGCCACTGTACTGTGCGTTCTCTTGCTAAATTATTTCACATACCTGGTGTAAATACCCACCGTCTGTTCAGTTAGTACACGGCTGTGTACCTTGAAATATACAATATCTAGGCCTTTTAATTGGCCACTGTACTGTGCGTTCTCTTGCTAAATTATTTCACATACCTGGTGTAAATACCCACCGTCTGTTCAGTTAGTACACGGCTGTGTACCTTGAAATATACAATATCTAGGCCTTTTAATTGGCCACTGTACTGTGCGTTCTCTTGCTAAATTATTTCACATACCTGGTGTAAATACCCACCGTCTGTTCAGTTAGTACACACGGCTGTGTACCTTGAAATATACAATATCTAGGCCTTTTAATTGGCCACTGTACTGTGCGTTCTCTTGCTAAATTATTTCACATACCTGGTGTAAATACCCACCGTCTGTTCAGTTAGTACACGGCTGTGTACCTTGAAATATACAATATCTAGGCCTTTTAATTGGCCACTGTACTGTGCGTTCTCTTGCTAAATTATTTCACATACCTGGTGTAAATACCCACCGTCTGTTCAGTTAGTACACGGCTGTGTACCTTGAAATATACAATATCTAGGCCTTTTAATTGGCCACTGTACTGTGCGTTCTCTTGCTAAATTATTTCACATACCTGGTGTAAATACCCACCGTCTGTTCAGTTAGTACACGGCTGTGTACCTTGAAATATACAATATCTAGGCCTTTTAATTGGCCACTGTACTGTGCGTTCTCTTGCTAAATTATTTCACATACCTGGTGTAAATACCCACCGTCTGTTCAGTTACTACACGGCTGTGTACCTTGAAATATACAATATCTAGGCCTTTTAATTGGCCACTGTACTGTGCGTTCTCTTGCTAAATTATTTCACATACCTGGTGTAAATACCCACCGTCTGTTCAGTTAGTACACGGCTGTGTACCTTGAAATATACAATATCTAGGCCTTTTAATTGGCCACTGTACTGT
This sequence comes from Rhinella marina, assembly GCA_900303285.1. Taxonomy (NCBI): domain Eukaryota; kingdom Metazoa; phylum Chordata; class Amphibia; order Anura; family Bufonidae; genus Rhinella; species Rhinella marina. The sequence continues at coordinate 79,469 of ONZH01004019.1, forward strand.
GCGTTCTCTTGCTAAATTATTTCACATACCTGGTGTAAATACCCACCGTCTGTTCAGTTAGTACACGGCTGTGTACCTTGAAATATACAATATCTAGGCCATTTTAATTGGCCACTGTACTGTGCGTTCTCTTGCTAAATTATTTTCAGCATACCTTGGTGTAATACCCACCGTCTGTTCAGTTAGTACACGGCTGTGTACCTTGAAATATACAATATCTAGGCCATTTAATTGGCCACTGTACTGTGCGTTCTCTTGCTAAATTATTTCACATACCTGGTGTAAATACCCACCGTCTGTTCAGTTACTACACGGCTGTGTACTTGAATATTACAATTTATCTAGGCCTTTTAATGGCCACTGTACTGTGCGTTCTCTTGCCTAAATTATTTCACATACCTGGTGTAAATACCCACCGTCTGTTCAGTTACTACACGGCTGTGTACCTTGAAATATACAATATCTAGGCCTTTTAATAGGCCCACTGTACTGTGCGTTCTCTTGCTAAATTATTTCACATACCTGGTGTAAATACCCACCGTCTGTTCAGTTACTACACGGCTGTGTACCTTGAAATATATACAATATCTAGGCCTTTTAATTGGCCACTGTACTGTGCGTTCTCTTGCTAAATTATTTCACATACCTGGTGTAAATACCCACCGTCTGTTCAGTTAGTACACACGGCTGTGTACCTTGAAATATACAATATCTAGGCCTTTTAATAGGCCACTGTACTGTGCGTTCTCTTGCTAAATTATTTCACATACCTGGTGTAAATACCCACCGTCTGTTCAGTTACTACACGGCTGTGTACCTTGAAATATACAATATCTAGGCCTTTTAATTGGCCACTGTACTGTGCGTTCTCTTGCTAAATTATTTCACATACCTGGTGTAAATACCCACCGTCTGTTCAGTTAGTACACGGCTGTGTACCTTGAAATATACAATATCTAGGCCATTTTAATTGGCCACTGTACTGTGCGTTCTCTTGCTAAATTATTTCACATACCTGGTGTAAATACCCACCGTCTGTTCAGTTAGTACACGGCTGTGTACCTTGAAATATACAATATCTAGGCCTTTTAATTGGCCACTGTACTGTGCGTTCTCTTGCTAAATTATTTCACATACCTGGTGTAAATACCCACCGTCTGTTCAGTTACTACACGGCTGTGTACCTTGAAATATACAATATCTAGGCCTTTTAATTGGCCACTGTACTGTGCGTTCTCTTGCTAAATTATTTCACATACCTGGTGTAAATACCCACCGTCTGTTCAGTTAGTACACGGCTGTGTACCTTGAAATATACAATATCTAGGCCTTTTAATTGGCCACTGTACTGTGCGTTCTCTTGCTAAATTATTTCACATACCTGGTGTAAATACCCACCGTCTGTTCAGTTACTACACGGCTGTGTACCTTTGAAATATACAATATCTAGGCCTTTTAATTGGCCACTGTACTGTGCGTTCTCTTGCTAAATTATTTCACATACCTGGTGTAAATACCCACCGTCTGTTCAGTTAGTACACGGCTGTGTACCTTGAAATATACAATATCTAGGCCATTTTAATTGGCCACTGTACTGTGCGTTCTCTTGCTAAATTATTTCACATACCTGGTGTAAATACCCACCGTCTGTTCAGTTAGTACACGGCTGTGTACCTTGAAATATACAATATCTAGGCCTTTTAATTGGCCACTGTACTGTGCGTTCTCTTGCTAAATTATTTCACATACCTGGTGTAAATACCCACCGTCTGTTCAGTTACTACACGGCTGTGTACCTTGAAATATACAATATCTAGGCCTTTTAATAGGCCACTGTACTGTGCGTTCTCTTGCTAAATTATTTCACATACCTGGTGTAAATACCCACCGTCTGTTCAGTTACTACACGGCTGTGTACCTTGAAATATACAATATCTAGGCCTTTTAATTGGCCACTGTACTGTGCGTTCTCTTGCTAAATTATTTCACATACCTGGTGTAAATACCCACCGTCTGTTCAGTTACTACACGGCTGTGTACCTTGAAATATACAATATCTAGGCCTTTTAATTGGCCACTGTACTGTGCGTTCTCTTGCTAAATTATTTCACATACCTGGTGTAAATACCCACCGTCTGTTCAGTTAGTACACGGCTGTGTACCTTGAAATATACAATATCTAGGCCTTTTAATTGGCCACTGTACTGTGCGTTCTCTTGCTAAATTATTTCACATACCTGGTGTAAATACCCACCGTCTGTTCAGTTACTACACGGCTGTGTACCTTGAAATATACAATATCTAGGCCTTTTAATTGGCCACTGTACTGTGCGTTCTCTTGCTAAATTATTTCACATACCTGGTGTAAATACCCACCGTCTGTTCAGTTAGTACACGGCTGTGTACCTTGAAATATACAATATCTAGGCCTTTTAATTGGCCACTGTACTGTGCGTTCTCTTGCTAAATTATTTCACATACC